>APFE030888026.1:0-74218 GCA_000404065.3 Pinus taeda | reverse complement strand
GAGGCATCCTACCCATGCAGTCTGGGACTCATGGGAAGTACCTCTCATCTGATGAATGAGCAGGGAAATGAAGTTAGGGACCATAGTAGTACCGATGGACGCATCGCTGTATCTGTCGTACTCCCTACGCTAGAATGACCTCCATTGATCTGGGATCAATGATACTGGTTTGGGACTAGTGGTAGGAGTTGTACCATACTATGACGCTGACTTCGGGTCGGTTGAGACTGGTCTGGGACCAGTGGTACATACTCTGAGAGACTGAGACTGACTTCGTGTCAGTGCAGTACTGGTCTGGGACTAGTGTTGTGATACATACTATGACGTTGACTTCGGGTCGGTTGAGACTGGTTTGGGACCAGTGGTACACTCTCTGAAACTGCGATACTGGTATGGGACCAGTGGTAGGAGTGGTACCTACTATGAAGCTGACTTCGAGTCGGTTGAGACTGGTCTGGGACTAGTGGTACGCACTCTGAGCCTGACTTTGAGTCAGTGGAGGATGATACTGGTCTAGGACCAATGGAGTTGTACTCACTGTGACGCTGACTTCGGGTTGGTTGAGACTGGTCTAGGACTAGTGGTACATACTCTGAGATTGACTTTGAGTCAGTATGATACATCCTCGATCATTTCTTCTTTTTAATAATTCGGACAAAAGCAGAGCAGAACAGAACAATGCGAGAGCAGAGCAGAACAGAGCAAAACAATACAGATCAGTACAGGGCAGAACAAGACAAAGTAGAACAGGCAAAATAGAGCAGAGCAGGGAAAGGGTCAGGCTGTACAGCACAATGCATTTGATGAATGAATAGTAGCGACCGACAAACAGATTGCAGATGAAGTTCTCCTTAGTTGAGAGGGAGTGTTAAATTGGCAACTAGGGTCAAACTTCATGTGGGTCATCTTATTCATGGCAATAATATTTTTGTTAGATTCCTCTCGTCGAGAGGTGTAGAATTGATCTAAATATCATCCGATTTCGATAAGTATTTATGGAGATATGAATTTATTTTGATTATGGAATTATTATCAAGCCGACCTAAAACTCATGTAGGCTCAGAAGCCTAACAGTGGCATCTATTCAAACATCATCAATTGTGTATAAATACAAGAAGACTTTTCCTCATTTGCACTCACTCATCTCGTCACATCTCTCTCTCTCCTGTGCAGAAAAGAGGGTCTTCTCTACTGCGCAGAAAAGAGTCTCTCTCTCACACATGTGAAGCCGGAAGTTGCTGAAACTGAAGCTGCAACTGCAGATCCAAACTTTGACCAGCGTGGACCATCAAACCTCCTCTTCTAAACTGCGCTGTAGGTTCATTTGAACCTCCTTTGAAGGCTACAACTTTTGGTGGTGGAATCAAGTCGATCCGACTGACGTTTGCGAGATATCGACTGCCCTAATTTGAAGGAAGCTGCTGAAACCTGTCACAAGGTTCGTCGAACTTTAACCTTGAGGTTCGAATTTTGGCGAACCTTAAAAAAATTGAGGTTCGACGAACATCATCGAACCTCATAGCCATTGAGTAAGTCCATAGATCAAAACTCATAACTTCCTGTCGCAACTCAAGCTTGTAATTTATCCTTGCAGTTTCCATGTTTGTGATAGCATTTTTGATGTTTACTGATGTTGATTTCTTACTATTTTATCGTATAATTCATTTTAAATTAATATATATAGACGAATCTAATGACGAATGTCATCAAACAGTCGAACTCAAAACGAACCTAACTATTGTCGAACTTGAACCATGTGACATTGGCTGAAACTGAAGCTGCAACTGCAGAAGTGAAGTTTGACCCGCGTGGACTAGAAGATCTCCTCATCTGATCTACGCTGTAGGTTCATCTGAACGTCCTTTGAAGGCTGCAACTTTTGGTGGTGGAATCAAGCCAATCTGACGGTCGGTTTGTGAGATATCGACTGCCCTAGTTTTGATGACGAAGCCGCTAATGCTGATGCTGTTGATCTAGGGTTTGCTACTATTGATATAAATTAGATTTACTGTACTATTTCTCTCTGTTGAATTATTGAAGATAAAAGAAGATTTGATCAAAGGGTTTCCCCACACATTGTGGGGTTTGTCCTTGGCTAGCTACCACATCTTGTGTCTCTTGTCTTGGCTTGTTTTCTGTCGATCGTTTAATGTTCTATCTACACTTTACTTTATGTACATGTGATTGCTAATCTGTGGAATATAATAAGAAAAAGAAGTAAACTGTTATAAGCATAGAACATACCATAACTTAACAATACTCAACTGTGCTTCACAAGTACCTCAATATATGTCTCACCATTGTGTAGTGCACCCTCTTAGGTTCCACCATGAACTGACTAAGAGTGTTGACCACGAAACAGATGTCTGGCCTTGTGTTGACTAGATACATGAGTGAACCGATGAGTTGCCTATGCAAGGTCAGGTCCATATCTGCATCTTCCGATGCATCTATCTTTCTCTAGTTAGTAATGATACGCATGGATATGGATCTACAATCCTTCGTCTTGAACCTCTTCAGGATACCTATAGTATATCTCCCTTACTTGAGGAAGATATCCCCGTTCATTTGCCTTGCCTCCAGGCCTAGGAAGTAATGCATCAACCCCAAATCCTGCATCTCAAATTCTGTTGCCAGGTTCCTCTTGCAATCCTTTATGAGCCCTGATGATCTTGTGAAAAAGAGATCATCCACATACAACATTAGGATGAGTGGCTCACCTCCAACCATCAAATAATATACATTAGAGTCTGCTTCGCTCTTCACAAGGCCCATTGGCTGCAAGTAGCTGTCTATCCGACCATACCATGCCTTGGGAGCTTGCTTGAGCCCGTATAGTATTCCCTTCAGCCTGCACACGTTTTTGCCTCTCTCATGTGTCTCGAAGCCCTCTTGCTGTTCGATATATACCTCCTCTACTATCACCTCGCTCAAGAATGTTGTCTTGATGTCTATCTAGTGAATTTGCTATCCCATCTATGCTGCTAGAGATATCACTGACTAGATGGAAGAATATCTGGCCACTAGTGAGAAGGTCTCCTCATAGTCTATACCTTCCTTTTGCACATACGCTTTGGCCATGAACGTATGATTGTACTTCTCTACACTGCCATCTGCAGCGTACTTGACTTCATAGATCCATCTTGAGCCTATAGTTGACCTATCCACAGGTCTAGGCAAGACCTCCCATACATTGTTTGTCATGATGGATTTATACTCTTCCACCATGGCATCTCGCCACACTTGATGTTGTGAAACATCCTCATAACTAGAAGGTTCAAGTACCTTTGCTACCAACACCTAGTACTTGTCTGGCTATTGTGCTCCCTCTTGCCCGTCTTAGGACTCATGAGTCCACATAAACTCCTGTGCATCCTTAAGTGTCTGACAAACTTCTCTGTTTGTTCTATCACTAGTGGTGGATGTTTCTACCAGCTCCTCTTTCTGCCTCTGCTGCTTTGTCTGCTACGAACTCGCTGGATCCCTTGTACCTGAGACGGTGCTCGTATTGGTAATAGTACTAGTATTCTAGTGACCCTACGAATGTCCCTGCATTTGTCCCTGCTGCTGGACCAATGGAGATTCTGTGTGCTCACTTTGATCACTTGCTGACAACTCGGGAGATCTTCTGAAGGCCTTCTCTTCCATGAACTTCACGTCCTATCTCATGATAATCCCTTTGATACTAGGAATATAGATCCTATATGCCTTTGAGGCACTATACCCAACAAAGTACCCCTTCTTTGCAGTCTGATCCAACTTAGTGCGTTTTTCATCGGTACATGACAATATGCTATACTGCTAAAGATTCCGAAGTAACTAACGTTTGGTTTCTTCCTTGTGAAGACCTTGTCTGGTGTTATCTTCCCTAATGCACTATGAGTAACCCTGTTTTGAATGTACACTGCTGTGCTACATGCCTATGCCCATAGAAACTTGGACATGTCCTGGTCATACAACATAGCCTTTGTTGCCCCAACTATAGACCCATTCTTCTGCTCCGCTACTCCATTTTGTTGTGGATTGTATGGATTTGTCCACTCTCTCTTGATGCCCTCCTTCGCACAGAACCATGTGAAGTCACTATCTGTGTACTCTCCTCCATTGTCCGCACAAAGCACCTTGATCATTTTCCATCATGTTTTCCACTAGAGCCTTTAACTTTTGGAAATGACTGAAGACCTCAACCTTGGTCTTCAAGAAATAGATTGTGTATATTACATATTAAAAGCACAAACAATTCTGAGTTTTGTCACTTCAATCATATACAGATAACCCATTGTCATAGACTTTTGTATGCTGAGCCTCACTGATGCGTGTGACAATTATTTGGAGAAGCTTCATCGAAAACCTAAATTTCTTAACTAAAACATTGCCAAATCGTTATAGTCTACATGCTCTTCTTGTCCAAAAATATCCTGTTCCAAAATCATTCTGTGTGGAGTAGGAACGTATGGATAACATATGCTATCATAATTTTTTGTATATGCAAGAACTGATTTTTGGTTGCTGATTGTATCATCAGTATGTTGGTTTTACTTCAGCTAATGTTTGAACTTTGAAGAAGTATGTGGGAATGTTATATGTATTTATTGGTCAGGGTTTTGAATTGTAGCAATTGGTAGAATCAGAATTGAATTTTGTTTACTTTCTGTTCTTGACGCTGGCAGGTTGAAGATAATAGCTGCTATCTATATTCTGGACCACCTTTTCTTATTTTTCTTCATCCAGCTCTTGGACCACTTTGGGAGGTGGTTAGGCAGAAGGTTGTGTACTGCCTTTTCAACCTTAAGCATTAAGGAATGATAATGTCTCCCTTCCTGTCCAGTAACTTTATCAGCTTTATGCATGCTTTTTGGAAAAGAGAAAAGAGAGAACATAATCTGCTTTCTGCCAGAAAGGTTTTTGTTATTGTCTGGTTTGCATAAATGAACTTTTCAGCTATAATTGCAACATCTGAAAAATCTAAGCAAATGGAAATTATAAATTACCAAGATGCTTACCTATCATAAAAATGATTCAGATGAACTTGGGTTTAATATCATGTATATAGAATGCAGAACCTTGCATAACAAATTTCAGATTATCAACATAAGGGGTAGCTAACCAAGGGTTAAACTTAATAGTATCACCAAGTTCATAGGGATATTGTTTGGAAAATTCTGATAAAGAGCACCTGTTTTGAATTCTGCTGATATTATCTTAGTTGTGAAATTTGTCTGCTTTCCTCTATGTATTACTCAGAAGTTTGTGTTATTATTATTGTTAAGATGTGGGTTTTGCCACTCAGTTTGACTTGAGGCAAAAGAGCATTTCTTATGCTTACGGCGATATTTACAACTTGCCCTTGTTTAAGTTGATTGCAATGTAAGTACTACCAGATTGATGCAGGATGCAGCCATGGATACTTTTAAGGGACCATATTTACTAGGGAAGTGTAAGAGCTTTCTCAATGCTTTGGTAGCCTTAACAGTGAAACTACAGAATTTTGGTTAAACTTCTCATAATTTACAATTCTTTTAAAAATTTGGCGTGCATTCCAAACAAAATAAGATTACAAGTTGAGCAAAACATTTATCCCCATTTGATGAACCTCCTTTTAGCCTGTTCTGATAAAGTTTACGTGTTCCCTGTTTGGTTACCCACTCTTTGCATTGTAGAACTGTATCTTCATCCAGTAATGTGCAAACTTCAGCGACAAGATCTTTAGGATTCTTTGTCATCACTGTCCAACATCAATAGGTTGTAGAGATTCAAGTAATCTGTGTTGAACTCTACATGAATGCCCATATCGGCTGGCATATCTAGAGTGTGTTCTCTCTATTGTACACAAGGATAGCATAAGGGCCACATTTGAGTTATAGGTTTTTGCTATAGCCTTTTGGATCTGTGCACAAGATATATCCAAATCATCCAAAGTACAATCCCTGGGGCAACTCTTGGAAGTTCTACCTACTGTCACATAAGTGTAACCTTCCTTCACTTTAGGTTGGCACTTTTCCAGCACAGGGATGGTTTCCCTAGATGAGATTTCTAGATCAACCCTTAATATCATATTATGTGTAGCAATCCAATAGTTTACAATCACTTCCCAATCCTTTAGAAATGGAGTCAAATACTTTAAAATACTTGGAGTTTTCAATGGGAGATAATATACAACCAACAAAGATGCTCCATGTTACCACATACATTGCATGGGGATTCATGCAGTAAAGATACTCTGGTCTTGTAGCAAATTCATAGGAGCATGCATGAGGCTATAATAGAGCACAAGCATTAGTGATTATACCTCCGTCATCATCATAGATTGGACAACAACTTTCCTAGGTGTTGCTTCATGGATGGTTGCCTTGGTGGCATTCTTGGTTAGGAAGAGTACCATATCACTCCATTTTCACCTGTTTGAGTATCCTGGGCATATTTTAAGCTCCAACAGTTTCTTCATGTTGGAGACATCTCACATGTGTTTGCACACTCCCTAGTGAGAAAAGAATGTATTTTGGATTAGTTGTGATTAATTGACTGGTTTTCCTAAGTCTTGACTAGGGTTTTCAAAGTCAAATTATTTAAAAAGTGAGAAATCTCACTCTACCTGGGGTACCTTAAATATTTTTGCCAAAATTTCACTAGGAAGGTGTCCTGAAGTGTTCTGATCATTGCAAGAGAAGGGGGTGCACCACTTCGGGGTCCACATAAATAAATGTAATGTGATGTAATTTGAGCTTTTGAGCCTAAAGAGGGGGGCACATACCTTTTTCTCATATCTAGCTATTTCTCATAAAACAAAGTTATAGGAAGATTATTTTGTGGGCCCTATTACCCAGTAACGCATAGGATAATTTTTTCTCCTCCTTGGAGAGCCAACCAACCAACAACCTTGCTGATCAACACATGACATGATGCCATTGATCCTCAACCTTTTTCTCTTGTTAGATTTCTTTCTCCCATTCGGCATTGCTTCTTGAAGGAAGGTGGGTCATCCATTGGCAGGAACTTTAATGATTTTGTAATCATGTGCTTTTACTTAATGTCTTTGGGCATATTAATATGAATCAAAGGGTGATCTGAATGATTGACCGATCTTGTCTATATTCTTGTTCCCTCACTTCACCTAAGAGAATAGTCTTTGACTGTAATCCAGTGGAACCTCCTCTGAGGCCTTAGGGTTTTAGGAAGGACACTACTAGGGAGGCTTTGAATCTAAGTTGCAGGAAACATTGGAGAAGGGTCTGTTTTTGGCCGGAAACGAAACGGAAATGAGGAAAATCGTACCATACGGCCTCGAAAAGCGCTTCCGGTCGTACTGGCCCGTTTCTCGAGGAGGAAACGTGGCCAGTATGGCCGGAAACACATTTCCAAGTCGTACGATGGAGTTTCCTCTTCTAAATTGACTTTTTCTTGTATTTTATTTTTTATTTTTTCGCTTCTCATTTATTTTTCATTTTCATCCTTTTACTTAAATTTTTAACATTACCATGAAATGACTCAGGATGTTTGAGAGTGGTTTTGCCCTCATTGGATTTCATATGGAGAAAGTAGAATTTTAGATCTCACTGAAAATCCAGCAGACTTATATGTTTTTCAGGATTTCAGGATTAGGGGGATTGCAATGTTTCCATTGGATTTTGTCATGTACTAGGGTATAGAACTTGTATTTAATCAAGAGAACCAAGCCCTCTATGCAGGGGAGACTCCCAATAATCAAGAGCACGTAGGATACTAGGGTATGGAACTTGTATTTAATCAAGAGCACTAAGGTCGTTCGACTTTGTAGGAGGAGACTCCCAATCAAGCATGAGACAAGAAATTAGAAATTTCTCGTGGCTGATTTTGAATATTGCTATTTTCATTATGTGATCATTCATGAGTAAATTGTGATGTAAATTTAGAGACTTATAGTTTATGCATTGACAATTTAATCCATAATGTAATAAATTAGAATGTATCATATATGCTTTATGATTGCACATATTTCTTAAATGTCCTAATATATATATATATATAACTATTATATTTATATTGCGTTTTCCCGTTTCCAAAATTTGGGGGGGTCACGTTTCGTACCCGTGGCCGTTTCGGAAAGTCGTACATGTTTCCCCGTTTCGTGCAACTTAGCTTTGAATGAAGTAGCGTGTCCATGATATTTCATACTTACCAGTTTCCATCATTCTCATTATTTCATCTCCATTCTTTGAGATAGTGGTCATTAGTCACCAGGATTGGCACCTTCTTGTTAGTTTTTGGTAAACTTCGGACAGGTTTTCTAGCCTCTATGGTGTCTAAAAGGCTAAGGAAGACAAGATCTCCAAAACCCAAAAAAGGTTTTGCAAGAAACACATTGGAAACACCTCAATTATGTTGAAGTTTCTAAGTTTACTTAGTTAGAAACCCTCCATGCACTTTATTTGATTTATTCCTACCTACTTTTTATTTTCCTTAACAAGTTATTTACAACATAAATACTAAAAATAAACACTAGTGCAAGCTCAACATATTACAGATCAACAACGAAAAAGAAACAGAAACAAACACACCATATGACACCATTATTTTTGGACTAATGTCCCTGGAAAAACCCAATGCGGGAATACCGGCGCAACTATCTGAGGGTTTTCTTATTAAGCAATATCAGAGTACAATCTGGGTGCTGAAACTGGCCTACCCAACAGAGAATTTCCTTGGCAGTAATACCTCTCAGTGTCTGACAAATCTACTGGCTGAAACCCCGGATAATCCTTCTGGCAGCTACTCAGCACCAATCTGCCCCAGAAACCCCAACGTCTGCCCAATCTGGATTGTGTCAGCCTCTCCTAACCCAGCAGTGGCCTTGTGTCAGCCTATTTTGGCCTGCGTCAGCCCTAGGAGGCCTTGCGTCAGCTCTTTGAGCCTCTGCGTTAGCTACGCTGGACTCTCTGGTGCTCTGCGCATCACTTAGTTGCCTCTGCATGGCCTTGTGTGAGCACTAGCTTCTCCTGTGTCTCTCTCTTTGGCTGCTCTGTTGCTATCCCGACACTATCTTTGCCTCTTTGTCTCTCTGTACTCAATGCCCCTCAGCTGCTCTTTGATAACTGATTCTATCTCTCTTAGCAAACCCTGCTATAGAGAATAGAATGACTGATCACTCTGGTGTATTCTCCAAGTGACCCTCAAGCCTCTTATACTTTTCTTGTTGACATCTCAATGACCGAGATTAAGTCCCTAATCAACGACTAAGATTAGATCTCGCTTGATCCATGTCTTTTGGACCATTCTAACACATTCATATTAATACACATTGATATTTTATTTTCCCTAAGTTTAGACTTAGGGACTCCCTTAAAAATATTAATTATTTTAATATATCCTGATATGTTTAGAATCTTCCCAAACCCTTTCTAGGTATTGGAGATCTCATGTGCCCCAACCTATCCACCAAATTTCGTGGCTAGAGCACATCTGATGCTACCCAAAATCAACACTCCCTCTTTGCAAGGACTGTGCTCTAGCAATACTCCTCACTGAGTATTCCTCTGCTCATCCGGCATCGGTACCTGTGCTGATGCTAGGCCTTCCTATCCAACATCCTCTGCACTACTGTATCCTGTACTGCTGCCCATGGTTCTTCCACTGCCACTGCTACATCTGTACGACAGCTCCCTCTGCATCCGTGATGCTGCTGGTCCTTTCTCCCAGCACTGCACCTCCTCGCATCGTGCTGCCCACTACTGCATTGCAACTCAGTTACTAAGAGGTAAGTAACTGATCTCCCAACTGACCTCCCTCTTGGGCTAGAAACACCCACTGATGCTGAAGCTCCCTTTGCTGCTGACAAGTGCTCCCTCTCTGACCTCTGCGCTGTTGCAAAAACTCCCTGCATCTCACACTGTTGCACACCTCTCTATGCTGTCCTACACTAGTGCAACACTCCTGTGCCTCTCGCACTGCTGCAGCCTGCTAGCTTTGCGCTGTCTCGGGACTCTTGCACTGTAGCTCTCTCTGCCGCTCCATCCACACCCATCTCTACCTGACTCAGCCAGTCCTGCTACTCCTCGACGGGGCTCCCGTAGCAAGGTCTAATCCAAGAGGTTGGGTACCTTGAGGATCTCGTGTCTCATTGTCTGTAGTCCGCCTGACTACAGCTCGATGTCTCCCCACTTCTGCTCAAGTGGTGTGTGTGCACTCATGGCACAACCATTGGCTATCAAAACTTCCTTCTCTACCTATGATGGTGCTGCCTTAGTCTTGGAAGACTCTCCCTTACTCTTCTTCCTTGGACACTGGGTCGCATAATGACCTAGCTCCCCACAGTGGAAGCACTTGATCTTTGGAGAGATCCTTTTTCTTCTGCTTTTCCTGCTCTCCCTCAGATGCTAGGGCCACATCTTCCTCCTCCTGCTTGACTTTGATCCCTTTGCTGCTGCTACCTGTCTTCAATTGCCGTCTGATCTCGTCCTTGCGAAGCGCTGCCCACATCTCGGCCCAAGGTGGAAGTGTTCATCTGCCCAGTATACTATGGAGAAACGCTTCCCAGTCTTCTGAGACAACATTCAGGGTTGTCCTCACCATTAGCTCCTGATGGGGTGTCGCCCCTATAGTAGTCAACTGGTCTCAAATCTCATTCAGTCCTCTGAGGAAGGTGTCAATCGATTGTCCCTTCTTCATCTGATACAACCTCATTTGATTCTTGAGTAGCATTTTTCTCTGCACAGAATTATGCTGGTATAGCTTCTTGAGAGCCTCCCACATCTCAAATTTCGTTTCCTTCTCGACTATGTGTGGTACTACATGATCCTTGACCTCGTCAAGGATAATTCTCGTGGCCCTTGGCATCGCCTCCTCGTACCTATCATTATCACTGGGGTCGACTGGGACAACCATTACCTTCAAGGCGAAGTTCTTGACACAATTCCTGTCAAGTACAGATAAGATTCTGGCCTTCCAGACAGCGAAGTTCGATGCTCCGTCCAGTCTATCCTGGTCTCTTACTCTGTGTAGTGCCATGATGCTCCTGTAATTCCCTCCTAAAAGTTCTCTATTCGACTCCTCTGAGTCTCTACTTCTCGTCTAGAAGTTCGCGTCTTGACTCCCTCTGAGTCTTGATTTCCCTCCTGGAAATCCTTTTGCCGCTTGTCGAGATGTCCCCTACTCTGATTGACTTGTGCAGCTGCACTGCTGATCCGGGTTGCTCGGCTAGAAACCCTCGGTAACTACTCCTTTGGCCCTGCTTTGTCAAGAACTGTTCTGACTACAGTACCTCACCAGCTCCACTCTACAATATTCCTGCAGCCTTCGAGACCCATGCAACTGCTTGTCTGTGAATTGCGTCAGCCCCTCTTTGCCTCACGCTGGCCCTGCGTCACCCCAGATGAGTCTGTGTGAGCCCTGGGATGCCCTGCATCACCCTCTAACCCTCTACGTTAGCAACACTGCCCTTTTTGAGGCTTTGCGCAGCTACCAACTTCCTTTGCGTGGCCTTGGCTGGTTCTGCGTTACACTCTTGGCTTCTGCGTTGTTAGAAACAACTTTTGTCACCTCGGGACAACTGTTTTCTGTTGTTATTGCTCCGCTCGGTTGATGTCTTTTAGCCCTCCTGTGATCTGCAACCTCGCTCTGATACCATGTTGAAGTTTCTAAGTTTACTTAGTTAGAAACCCTCCATGCACTTTATCTGATTTATTCCTACCTACTTGCTATTTTCCTTAACAAGTTATTTACAATGTAAATATTGAAAATAAACATTAGTGCTTGCTCAACATATTACTGATCAATAACTAAAAAGAAACAGAAATAAACACACCATATGACACCATTTTTTCTGGACTAATGTCCCCAGAAAAACCTAATGCGGGAAAACCGGTGCAACTATCTGAGGGTTTTCTTATTAAGCAATATCAGAGTACAATCTAGGTGCCAAAACTGGCCTACCCAACAGAGAATTTCCTTAGCAGTAATACCTCTTAGTTTCTGACAAATCTACTCGTTGAAACCCCAGATAATCCTTCCGGCAGCTTCTCAGCACCAATTTGCCCCAAAAACCCCAGCGTCTATCCAATCTGGACTGCGTCAGCCTCTCCTAGCATAGCGCTGGCCCCGCGTTAGTCCCAGGAGGCCCTGTGTCAGCTCTTTGAGCCTCTGCATCAACTACACTAGCTTCTCTGGTACTTTGCGCAGCACTTAGCTGCCTTTGTGTGGCCCTGCGTGAGCACTGGCTGCTCCTGTGTCTCTTTCTCTGGCTGCTTTGTTGCTGATTTCCCTAAGTTAGACTTAGGCATTTATTAATTATCGATCAATTAATTTAATTGAGCTATCTCTATGTGGAATTTCTAGAAACGATTTTTGGGTTCTATAGATCTCATGTGTTTTAGGCTCTCCATAAAGTTTGAGACTAGAACACCATCTGATGCTACAAAAATTAACACTCCCTTGTAGCAAGGAAGGTGTTATCTCCCATAACATCCTCCGTACATGCTACTGATGTTTGACAACTGTAGCATCCTACCACTATCCATCAACCACTGTGCAACTGTGATTCATTTTCCACTCTGTAGCTGGATCACCCTACATCTGTGCTGCTGCTGACACTGCGCTATACAACCTGTACTACTGCCAACTTTGCTTCTGCGTTGCAACTGATCTCATGATGTTGCTGCTGCAACTACTACAATTGAAATCCAAAAATACTGAATCAACTATATCTATGGACTGCAACTGTCTCCTGAGTCACTGGGTGCTACCAGTCTCTGTGTTGCTCACTGAGTTTGTCTGTATTGCAATTGCGCTGTGCTCCTCAACATCTGATTGCAACTAGTACTGCAACTGTCCCTCAAGAATTGACTGCGCCATCTGACACTAATCCAACTACTGCTAAATACTATGGGCCTCTGTAGCAAGGGTAATGATCCATATGAGGAGTAACCTGCCGTCATTGCTCCTCTATGGAACCTGCCTAGCTCTACGTATTTTTGGAGTCCAGAGCTCGATGTCTCCCCACCTCTCGCCTGGAGGTATAGCTGCATACAAAGCGAAATTTTCCTCCAACAAGGAGGACAAGTGATCTATCTCTGTCGAAGTTGCTTCCTGCTCCTGCTTCTCCTTGTTGTCCTTCTTCCTATGAGGACACTAGGTATTGTAGTGACTAAACTCACCATACCTGAAGCACTTGACCTTCGACATGTCCTTCTTTTTCTTCTCTCTTCCCTATGAGCCTTGTCCCTGACTAGGACCTTTCTTTGCCTTTCCCTTTCATGCAAGGGCTATGTTCTCCTCATCCACAGTCTACGATCATTTGTTGCTGCCACCGAGATTACTGTTGACTAGAACAAGTTGCATCTCCTCCTCCTGTGTGAAATCTGATCACAAACGATCCCATCCAGGTAGAGTATCTTGTCCAGTCATACCTTGGACAAAGGTACCCACTCCTCGGAGAAAACATTGATGTCTACATGTAGGAGTTCAACTTCTTGTGTCACCTCTCCTACTCTTGACATCTCATTCCGGATATCCTAAATTTTGGTGAGGTAGGGGGTAACTCCTCTCTTCTGCATCCTAGTGGTCCTTAATTTCTCCTTCAGGAACATCTTCGGATTCTCGAAAGGATTCTGATATAGTGCTGCAAGAGCATGCCACATTTCTTTGGCCATATTCTTGGCCGCTAAGTGTGAGATTATATGATCTTGAACTCCATCGAGAATCAACCGCTTCGCCTTAGCCATCTCCTTCCTAAAATTCTTGTGGTGGGTTTGTAGGTTCTTCTACAACTCGTTTTGCATATGTATTTAGATCATGCTCATCTAGCAGAAAGGTCATCTTGACCTTCCAAATAATGTAGTTGGATGCACCATCCAATTTGTCCTAATCTCTAAGCCCTGCAGAGGCCATCTTTGCAAACTCATAATGGGTTATAAACAGGAATCTCCTCTCGTGCTCGACTACTTATTTTGCAATTCGCACTCCTTTCTAGAATGCACATTCCTACTAGCTAGTTCTGCCTCTTCAACTGGAATCACAAATTTCCTAGAATAGGAAACCCTTTGAGAAAAATCCCTCTACTTGTGCTATTTCTCTTCCACCTAACACTAATCTGCTATTGCAATCACTGCTGCAAATTATCTGTGCCCAGATTAGGAATACGCTTTGCGAAAAGATTGAGTTGCTCACCTACTGCTTGTTGGACTTACTTCTCGGACAAATTGACCCTTCTTGCACTTTTCAATTGGAAATTTGATCCCCTGTCCAACAATTCGCACTGCCTGGCTAGGCACTGCGCATCCCTTGAGGAAATCATGTTGTTGCTGCCTTTGAGTTGCAAATCTATCCCTCTTCGTCTTTGAGCCCTTGATCTATCGAACTTGCTCTGATACCATGTAAAAATTTTAACTATTGCAACAACTGGAAATTATTCTTCTAACTAGTTAATTATTAAGCAGTTTATTTGCTACGACAAATAATGAATAAAATCACAACTGCAATTTTCACCATAAAAATGTTACAGAAAAATAATCTGGAAATTGAGAAATAATATGCACACACACAAAATAAAATGATAGTATTTTTGGACAAATGTCATTGGAAAAACCCAATGTGGGAAAACTGGTGCAACAATAGAGGGTTTTTATTGTTATGCAACAGTGAAATTTTGAGTACAACTGGATGCCCAAAAACTGACAATCCTCTACGAGATAATCTGGCCACAAAAATTAGTGAGACAATTCTTGCCTCACTCGACACTGACTCAACTCCAAATACTGGCACAAAATGGGTTGATCGAACCTTTGCATCAGCCTTCTGCGCAAGCCCTATGAAAAATCGGTTACCCGATTCCTAATGCAGTAAACTGATGATATTTCTCCTATTTGTTAAATTCCTTTAAACAAATTACTTGCAGTTTTTTACAACAAATATCAAAATACATACATTGCAGCCTACACAAAATAAATACTGCAGAAACTAAATATTGCACATGAGAGAAATAAACACACACAATTACACTGTTGTTCTTTAGACAAATGTCCTGGAAAAACCTAGTGTGGTAAAACCGGTGCAGTAGTTGAGGGTTTTAATTATTATGCAGTAGTAAATCTGAGTACAAATCGTTGGATGCCCAAACTGGTTATTCGATATAGAGAAATGCTAGCAAAGAGCTAGTGAGAAAAATCTCACACTCATTCGGGAGATTAGACACTAATTAGGGGCTAGCTGGTTGCCCCACGCTGTCTCTCTGCAACTTCTACGTCAATCCTATGTAGATCTGCGTCACACTGGCTGGGCTTTGCGTCACCTTCTCTGCTGATCTTCTGCTGTCTAGAAATTTGACCTTCTGGCTGTTCGGTCTCACACCGCAGCTTCTGGCACTGGATCTTGACTCTCCCAGTTGGATTTCGAACTGCCTTTGAAGCTTTGCGTTGCTTCTGCGTGGCTCTGCGCTACCTCACTGAACTGCTCTATGCCCTCTCTGCTTTGCACTCCGGATCTGGAAAACTCTCCTCCGGACTACTATCCTTGCCTGTCACTGCAAGAAGATCACTCGATCTCACTCCGACAACTCAATGTTGCTACTCTTGAGAAGTTCGATCTCTGATGTCTCATTCGATGTGTTCTCTAAGTGCCCATCGAACTCCTCCTTATAATCTCTCGTTGGAGCACCAACGACCATGATTAAAACATAATCAAGGGCTAAGATTAATTGGGAGTTGATCCTTGTCTTCTTCTCTAGAAGATCCACACCTTATGTAATTAATACCCTTTAATTAACCAGATTTCCGAAGTTTAGACTTAGGGAACCATTTAAGAAAGTTAATTATTTTAATTTAATCATCTCTAGGTGGAATTTTCCCAAATGATTTCTGGGTATTGGAGAATGCATGTGTCTTAGCCTCTCTGCAAAATCTCGAGGCAAGAGCACATTCGATGCTACAGAAATCAACAAGCCCTCACGCGCACTGCCTGGAAGTTGCATTGATCAAGCTGTCCTACCCAACTCAACCTCTAAGAATGACTCGCTAGCCCCTCTGAAAATTATCTCGACCTCCAGCAACCGAATCGACCCTCTCTCTAGCTAAATTGAACTCTACATCTAAAGCTTCCTGCACAACCCTTGCGCAGCCTCACTGGGGAAACTCAACCCTTCTGTAGTCGACTCCCTAGAGTTGGAAAACTTCCTCTAGACTCACTCTCTCTGCCCCTCACTACTTTCGTGTCTTCTCTCTGGCTTAAACTTCTCTCTGTTGAATCACTGCATTTTGGAAATGTTGAGAAATCTAGGGCATCATGAATTAGGTGATTTCTCTTTGATTAGTAACTACTTGTGAGTGCTTTTTACAACTTTAGTTTAGGATCGTCTTCACATACATATTAATGTTCTTCTTCATCAAACAACTACTAATGCATGAACATAAATAGACGAGACAGAATGTAGGCTATGAGCTAGGGCCAAAACCTCTCACTCTTTGAGAGGAAAAACCCGCACAAAATTCTTCTTATAGAGATTCCTATTCACGAATACCAATACGAAGACCCTTGACCTATTTGCCACTCCAAGACCAAGACACAAGTTCTCCTTCCAGTCAATTTTCTTCTTGACTCCCCTTCCGCTTCGACCTTCTTTGCATTGAGATCATTTCCTATCTGAGCATAACTAACTATAGACACACTTGAGATGGCATCGAAGCACATCACTGTAATGTCACCAAAATGTCATCACTGCAGCAACACCAAAACACTGTGATATATCACTGAACAATAGCTCCTTCATAACATAGAGCTAGCATCGAACTGTGGTTAATACAAAGCACCAAACTGTAATATATACTTGTCCGAACTGTGTAGCACCGAGGCCTTATTTCAGAGATTCGAAATTCTGTTTTTGCGATTAGCCCAGAAAAGATTCTCGCTATCCCTTTATTCAAGTTCCTTCTATACCTTGACATCCAAACTTGTCTCTTATCTTTTCGCTGTCACTGTGATCCGAATTTCATAGGGATTCAAATTCCCTTGACTTCTCACTGAACTATAGCCTTCACCGAACTGTGTGGCACAGAAACTTCCTCATGAAATGGTCATCCCAATCTTAGAGGGTGATCCAAACTTCTCTTGACTGTTCACTCGAAATCACAGAGAAATATCCGAACTTGTCTTCTATAGAAATGAGAAGACCCTTCACACCTATATATAGTGGTTTGTCTCATATAAATGAGCTGACTTATGAATTTGAATAGGCGTGTCTTCATTAGGTTAGCCGACATGAGTTTTTCTTTCTTTTTTGAGGCTAGCTTCAAGAGGAGAACCTGTGCTTGTCTTTGGAGGGGCTATTAGACCATTCCATTGAATCATATACATTTCATACATGACATTTGTGAAAATTTCTGGATAGAAATCCAACTGCAGTGACTGATATTATTTCTTCTACTTATTAATTCATAAATAAGTTATTCACTGTGTTTCTGCGACAAATTTTGAAATAAATTCTACTGCAGCCTTCACAATTAAAATGCTACGGAAAATAAATGCAAGGAAAAATACTAGCACAAGTACAATCACAATGATAAAGTTATTTTTGGACAATTGTCCCCGAAAAAAGGCAATGCAGGAAAACTGATGTAGTAGACGAGGGTTTCTTTATTAATCTTCAACAAAAATCTCATGTACAAGATACAACCAATAGAATAGAAGAGAAATCTTTGTGAGAAATTTATTGACAGTTCTCTCACACTTCTCGGCGAGATTCTGATCTACGAGAGGACCTGCTGCCCCCTCTGCTTCCCACAACATCATCTTTTGCATGAGGACTGCGTAGTCCCAGCGTCAGCCTCTGCACTGACCCTCTGCGTCACAATTTCTGCGCTGTCCCTTCTATGCTCCGCTTCTTATGTTCTTGCACTCCCAACTGATGCTGCTACCCTCTCTCTCCTCCTCACCTGCAACTTTCTCTTTGAATCAATTTCCTCTTGCCGAACTTCAATCATTAAGAAAATCGATTTTACTCGAGCAACTAACTATCTGTCTAGTGTATTTTCCAAATGCCCATCAAAGCCCTTCTTATAATCCTCTAGTTGAGAACCAATGACCTAGATTAGATTCTAATCAATGGCTTCGATCATTTGGACTCGTTTTCTGTCTTCTTCTAGAAATTTCAGCCACAGTTTAGTTTAGTACCCTTTAATTATTTTAATTCCCTAAGTTTAGACTTCGGCCTCCATTAACAATAATTAATTATTTTAATAAAACCGTCTCTAGGTGGAATTTCCCAAAATGATTTCTGGGTATTGTGGAATACATGTGTCCAAGTCTCCTTGCAAAATTTGAGGCTTAGTGCACATCCGATGCTACCAGAAATCAACACTCCCTCTTAGCGAGGAATGTGCTCTAGTAATGCAACATGCTAAAGCATCACCTCATCTGTGACATCTCCCTCTGCGTTGCTGATGTCTGACGTCACTGCCCACCAACAATTGTGCAAATGCTACATCTGTACTGCTGCTGATTTTGCCACTGCCAACACTGCATTTGTACGATAATTGAGAAACCATCTATTTCTGCTATTGAAACGGATTCTCTACCTTACCCATCTGCTGCTTGAATTGGATGAACTTAGCTCTTCCTAGAGCTTTTGTGAGTATGTCTGCTACTTGATTTCTTGTGGAGACGTACTGCAACTGTACTGCCTTGTTGAGAAATCTAAGGGCTTGATATGTTAATGATTTCTCTATCTTAGATAACTGCTTGTGAAGTATTTTTATATTTTTCCTTATTCAAACAAGATCTTTTCATATGAGTATGTTTATTAAATTCTGTTGTCTCACAGGTTGTCCAGGCAGCGCGACAACGCTCAGATCGGGGGTTGTCACCCTGGTCCTTGATCTCTCCGTTTAAGCCGTCTCCCTGAAGCAGGCTAAGGGGGATAGACCCTATGGGAAAAGGAAGACCAACTGGGAACCAGTTGGGTTGGGAGACACAGTAGGGGAAAACAAGCACTTGATCGATTTTAGAATTTGATTTAGATCTTTAAATGCTTAAAACTAGTGCCTTATGGAGTCAATGAAAACCAAGTAATTAAATCGCTGTTGTTGCTTATGAAGTAATTTAACGATTCCCTGAAAATATTTACAAAATTTCCAACATGTAGCAAGCATTATATAATTCAAGCAATGATTAATTTTACCAGATGCAAAATATTCAATAGATGTGCAAAGTTCTAGCAAATAAATTTCCAAAAGATCAAAATTCATTACTCAACCATGAAATTCAAATGCTAACCAACCCACAAAATGATTCACCACTTTCAAGTAGCTAATCTTTAAATAAACATTTAAGCGCATTTAACTATAGAGAAGTGGAACATAAAGACACCAAGAAGAATTTTCAATTTTTAGTTAATCTTTTCAATTTTTTTTTATTTTTATATATTTTTATAAATATTTTAATTTAAAATAAAACAAAGCTAATCCTATATAAATTAAATCAATCAAACGTTAATCTAATTTAGTATAACCTAAGACTACCCTTTTTTTTATTTTATATTTTTAAAAATTTATTTATTTATTAATTTTATTATCTATGTTTTTTTTTTTTATTTTGGATCCTCGAACTTAGTCTTTGTAAAAATCTTGCTTAGACCTAGGACTTAGGACTTATGAGGGGATTAAAACATTTTCTAACCCTTAAGACACTTTACATCATGACTTTTACAATTTTACATCTCAAGGGGGAAAACCCATTTGACATAGACCCTCATAGACCACCCAGTCTTGCGACACAAACATAATCTAGCAAATCAAGCAATTTGTAATAACCTAACCAAATAGTTAGAATTATTTCCAAATTACTTTTACATAGACTCAATTTAGCACACTAGGACTCCCCTAAGATTCTAATGAGAAAATCCATTCCGGCTTTGGGATTAGGTTGAAGGAAAATTCTGACGATCATGGATCGGTGAGATAAAAAACGTTCTGGAACGTAGATCATCATTAGAAGATTAGGTTTACCTGGGCAAATACATACATGACACAGATTTGCTAAGATTATTTACAATTTACACATGCAGACTGGGTGGTTTACAACATAACATGATCGGGTTGATGATGACAATCGAATGGCACGGACATATCGATGAAGTGCTATCCCTTTTGCGAAGAAGGGGGGTATTGCTATGGGTAGTTGACACGTAGTGGTCAACATCTGGCTCTACTTGGGGACACGTTGTTGCACTGTAGGAATGTGAGAATTCAGAATCTGCACCCACACAACACACAATAAAACATAAGTAGCATCTATCCAAAAATCATCATATAACATTAAGCACAAGAAAGATATAAGCTCTTCATTTATTAACTATCTAGTAACATGAAAAGTAAATCTAATCCTAAAACATAAATGAAAAATGCTGTAAAAAAAAGGAGTAGGGTTAGAAATACAGAGGATGCCCCATGGCATTAGATGTGTTTAATATAGTGTATACTGAGCATTTGCCTGCTTTCAGGCAAATCTGTCGGCTGCTTCTTGGATGTGCCATGTCCAATTTTGCATACGGTAGGACTTTTTCCTATTCGAAAATCAAGCTACTCGCGGCCATCTGATGCGTCAAATCACCTTCTCGTTCTCTTTCTCTTGCACTTTTTCTTTGTGGCAGGCTGTATCACTGATGGTGTGGAACATTCTGCTTCAAAACTCTTATATGAAGTATGTAAGATATGCATGACATGCATTTCTTCATTTTGCATTTGCTCTGTCAAGGATGATGGATCAGTCTCACAGGTGTCATGAGTTATAACTTGATCTTCTATGACTTGTGGATTAACCGTGTGAGCATCAACCTGATTATTAATTTCTCTTTTACTTAGGTCACCTTCAATTAGCCACTTTTCAATGGAACAAAGGACCTCATAATAAGATGGAGTTTATTGCAGCAGATAAGGAGGCTCCTGATCTATTGACGTTCCGTGGTTTCTTTCATCCTCCGACCGCTGTTGAAATTTCTGAACCTGTATTTTAATGGCATCCATCTGACTAGAGTGTTCAACCTTCATAGCATTGATTTCCCTGGCATGGTCTTCTTCCATGGTCAGTAACTTATTCTGAAGACATATTTGACTAGCTTCCATATATTTTATTACTTTGTCGTCCTTTGCCTTTATGGTCATCCAACAATGTTGCATAAAGTATATCTCTTCCTTATGATTTTCTTGCAGGGTAGCCAACTGATTATTATAATCGAATCTCATGATGGTCATTTCATCATCCATAGTTGACAACTTGTTCTGAATAACACTTGTTTCTTCCTGAAAACTTGCTTCCTTGGCAGTCACTTGATTTGAATGATTGAGTTCCATGATCGTCATATTTTCCTCTAAGCCTGATAATTTGCTTTGGATAAAATTAATTTCCCTGTCATGATTAGCTTTCATGCTCTCAATTTCCTTAGCATGTTGAATTTGCATGTCAGTTATGTGATTAGAGTGTTTAATTTTCATGATTTCCATCTCCTTATCACGTTTTTCCAGGTGGGCGCATAAATATCTCATATCATTGGCGTAATTAGTTTGATTGATCTCCATATTTTTTTACCAGCCGCATTAGTTCTTGTATAATGTGCTTTTGATTTTCCTTTTCATTGATTTCACAATTTCTCCCTGCTTTGCCACTATCATGGATTTGATTTGCAATGGTACAGGTGGATGGCACATTTTGATATGAAGAATTGTCTTGAAATCTTTCATCGATAGCTGGACCTTTCATAAGATTACTTTCATTCTGTTGCACAATTTTAGGGGCACAAGGCGAGCTATCTTGATAACCATATCTATCTTTAAAAGCATTGACAATGTCTTGTAAAGAAGTCAAAGAATCTTTAGAACAATTATTAAACCAATTCAAAGCATCACCCTCTAAAGAAAGGACAAAAAGACACATTTTGACATCTTCATGATTATACTGAGGGGGTCTACAATATATGATCATTATATGAGTAAAGCTGCCTAAATTTTTTCTAACAGCGACCAAATCACCACTTGAGACCAAAGGTAATTTAGAAATGGCCACTTCCGGAACATCATGGAGAACATCAGTAAAATGACATGGGTTAAACGAATAATCCATGATGAATAATGAAAGACCAAATGGATGATAGAAAGAGATCTCTGCTCAAGAAAATCAAGAGATGAAAGAAATGGAGTTGCCACTTGAACATGAATCTAATTCTAGGATCCAAAAAGCAACAAACAAGCAAATATGAGGGAGGCGTCTTGTCTGGGAAAAATAAATGAAAAGAAATGGAGTCGCCACCCAAACAAGAACTGAACTGAAGAGTAGGTGCTGAAGGTATGATGATATGACGAAAGATAAGGTGATGAAAAGATCAAATGACGCCAAAGAATGTTGGTCGTTTGACAGGCTAATGAATGGTGGAAAAGATGAGATGCGCCAAAAAATATTTATTTTGCCAGCGCAAATGAGAGATGAGAAAGATGAAAGGTGAATGTCGAATAAACCAAGGACAGAAAAACTTCTATCCCCGGCAACAGTGCCAAAAAATGTTGTCGCACAGATTGTCCAGGCAGCACAACAACGCTTAGACTGGGGGCTGTCACCCTGATCCCGATCTCTCTGTTTAAGCCATCTCCCTAAAGCAAGCTAAGGGGGGTAGACCCTATGGGAAAAGGAAGACCAACTGGGAAACAATTGGGTTGGGAGACAGCAGGGGAAAACAAGCACTTGATCGATTTTAGAATTTGATTTAGATCTTTAAATGCTTAAGACCAGTGCCTTATGGAGTCAATTAAAACCAAATAATTAAATCGCTGCTACTGCTTATGAAGTAATTTAATGATTGCTTGAAAATATTTACAAAATTTCCAACATGTAACGAGCATTATATAATTCAAGCAATGATTAATTTTACCAGATGCAAAATATTCAATAGATGCGCAAAGTTTTAGCAAATAAATTTCCAAAGATCAAAATTCATTACCCAACCATGAAATTCAAATGCTAACCAGCCCACAAAATGATTCACCACTTTCAAATAGCTAATCTTTAAATAAACATTTAAGCACATTTAACTATAGAGAAGTGGAACATAAAGACACCAAAAAGAATTTTCAATTTTTAGTTAATCTTTTCAATTTTTTTATTTTTTTTTTTTTAATTTTTATTATATTTTTATAAAATTTTTAAGTTTAAAATAAAACAAAACTAAAATCCTAATAAAATTGAAATCTAATCTAAACTTAAATCTAAATTAAATATAACTTAAAAAAAACCCTTTTTAACTCATTTATTTATTTTTAAATTTTGATTTGAAAAGTTGAAATTAAGCTAAACTAAGATCAAACCAAAAAAAACTAAAATCCTTTTTATGATTTTTTATTTGTTAAACTCTAAATTAAAAAAAAATCAAAATAGAAGAACGAAAATCCAATACGTTAAATCTACAAATTAAGATTCTAAAAAAATAATTAAAAAGGAATTCTTTTTGTTTTTATAAAAACCTTTTATGAATTTTTTATAGATATATTTTCTATTAAACAAAATGAATCTAATTCTAAAACTAAACCTATAAAATCAAAAGTAAAAAAAGGTCTAACTTTGAAGCTATATGACAAAATGAAAATTTATTAAATCTAAATCCTAACTAAACAAGACTTAGTTCTAAATCTAAATCAACTAAGAATCTAAACTATACGATAAAACCAAAAAATCTAAATAAATGAATATAGACAAAACAAAATCAAACGCATAAGCAATACTTAACACATTAAAACCTAAAAAAATAAAAGAAATCGAAGGACTAACCTAAAAGTAAATATAAACATACACAACTCAAAAAAAAGACAAAAACAGATGTTTTGTAGGTCTCCGGATGAAGAACGACTGGACAGAAGGGACGGAATAGGGTAAGCAGCATGAGGAGCAAGGATCCGAGGGAGATGAGGGTTGGTAGCACACTGGAGGTTGTAGGCTTACGTTGAGATTGCATGGAGATGGCTGGAGAAGCAGAGTGAAGGCAACTGTGGGTTAGCAGAGATAGAGCACGTGGGAGGGAGGACAGCGCGCACGTTGCGTGGTGGCTTTGGCGATGAACGCGTGATTTTTTTTAATGCATTTTGCAGGTTGAAGGAGCAACTATGGAGAAAAACGCAAACAACAATGGAAGAGGAATGGCAATGCCGGTTGAGAAGAATAGGTAGCCGCATGAGGAATTTAGGGTAGCTTAGGAGAAAAGGGAAGGTAGGAAAATGACCCAGAAGCTTTCCAAATCCCATAAAAAAGTTTTAAAATCCACAGCCATACCTTAAAAATTCCGAAAGCTTTTGAGAAAAACAACAATGAACACAAAGTCAAAATTTTCCTGCAACGAAAATGAAACCCCAGGCAGCAACTGACAGCAAAAAATTTCGAAATTTTCTGTCAGAAAAAGTCGACCTTAAACAACAACAGAGAAACTGAAAATGCAGGTAGCAAATCGATGTCCCAGAAACCCTTGAAAAAATTTTCCGAAAATTTTAATAGAAATTTTGAATCGTGCTGCTTGAGATTTGTCAATTCAACCCTTATAAAAATTTGCTGGATTTTCAAACCCTTGAACAACAGAAACATGCACCTGCAAAAGAAAAAAGTGGTTCTGAAGCAAATATTCTTGTTGGAGCTGATCCTGAGGCCAGGTCTTACCCTCCAGAGCCTAGATCTGGTTTCAAGATTGAATCTCACCTTCAGATCTGTAACCTGCAATGGAAAAACAAAATACCCAGAAACAACATGTGCAAGAAACAAAACTAAAAACCCTTAAACCTGCTCAATAATTACACTATTCACAGTTTAAAGGCTCTAAATAGCCAGATTTGTCAGTATGCCACAAATATTTTTTAAGATTTTGAATTTAAGATGACGTGCTTCAGAAAACCCTTCATGCATTCACCATAAAATTTCAAATGATAAGCCCGGGATCAAAAATGGTTGGGCTCTTCAGAAAATGCAATCAGGGAGTTGGCTGGTTCAGCCGAGAACTTCCCCGAATGCCTGGTAATCTAAAAAAAAAGATTTCCTGCATAGCTTAATTTAACCATTAACAGAGAGGGAGAAAACGATATTAAAATCCAGATCAAATGGAGATCCCTGCCATCATATTCAGAAATTTAACTACCATTCAAATCCTAGCGACTAAACAAGATACCTGTGTTTAAAATCACTCTTCATCAAGCTATCGTCAATGGCTGAAAATAAATTTATGCAGAAAAATAAAACATCCTACTGCACTTCCAGAAGAGTAACACCAGCGAGATTTCAACCCCAAAGTCTTTCTTTGTTGGACATGAAAAATGACTACAAGAGAGCTTTCTTTAGCACATGACTCTAAGATCGAATGATCTCAAAAGACCCCTGACACCCTATTTAAAGGAAAATTTCCCAATGGCTTGTTTGAGGGATCCATGTCAAAATGATCTCAACCATCGATGAGGATCAAAATCTCTTTTAATCTCATCCGTTGAAATTTAAAATGCATTTTAATATATTAAAAAATTAAAATCTTGCATTTATTTCCTCAAAACTTTGACTTATTATTATTTTATTATGTTATTTTATTTTTTAAAATTTTTATTTTTATTATTTTTAATTTTATTATTTTTTAATTTTTGGATCCTCGAACTTAGCCTTTGGAAAAAATTACCTAGGACCTAGGACTTAGGACTTATGAGGGGATTAAAACATTTTCTAAACCTCAAGACACTTTACATCATGACTTTTACAATTTTACATCTCAAGGGGGAAAACCCATTTGACATAGACCCTCATAGACCACCCAGTCTTGCGACACAAACATAATCTAGTAGATCAAGCAATTTGTAATAACCTAACCAAATAGTTAGAATTATTTCCAAATTATTTTTACATAGACTCGATTTAGTACAATAGGACTCCCCTAAGATTCTAATGACAAAATCCATTCCGGCTTTGGGGCTAGGCTGAAGGAAAACTCTGCCGATCATGGATCGGTGAGACAAAAAACCTTCTGGAACGTAGATCATCACTAGAAGATTAGGTTTACCTAGGCAAATACATACATGACAAAGATCTGCTAAGATTATTTACAATTTACACATGCAGACTAGGTTTACAACATAACATGATCGGGTTGATGATGATAGTCGAATGGCATGGACATATCGATTAAGCGATATCCCTTTTGCAAAAAAGGGGGGGTACTACTATGGTTAGTTGACATGTAGTGGTCAACAACTTCATCAACCAGCTATCATGCGTAATAAGCAAAAGAACAATAACACAAGATATAGGCAGCAACCTAGGCAAAACCTCTCCAACCTGAGAGGAAAACCCATGGTAATTCTTCTTATAGAATCTTCACTTGACAAAATTTCCAAGACCCATACAAAGACCCTTTGACCAAAGTGTCTCCAAGATCAAGGTTAGAACCTTTTGCTACTGCTGTCCTCTGACCTGTTGTTCCATGGATCAGATATGCAACTATAGATGGATGAATTAGCTTCCCTCTTCCTTCCTCCTTCCTCCAAGCTTCACTTGTCCAAAATAGTTCACTTGTTCAGCTGTTGTCCTCAACACTTGCCTTGAAACAAGATGATCTGCTCCCTTAATGTGGACTGATCAACAATCCTTGCAGTGGACCTGAAGATGTCACTGTCTTACCATGTGTGAGTGAGCTACTTGATCTTGTAGCCTCCTCCTTTCCTCGCTATGCTTGGAGCTTCCTTCTAGACGAACAAATGAACTCTGTGGGCCTCAAATCAACCTTTATCATGAAGATGACCTAGGACTGTAATGCAACCCTATTTGTGACCTGTTCCTTCGCACGTGTGAGAGGTTTAGGGCTCTTCGAGCCCTCCTAAAGGTTTACTCTACTTGTCTTTGTTCCAAACAAATTTGCCCTTCAAATGGACCCAAGATCGAACATTTTCCTTGATGATGAGAGCACATAGGATGATGCCATAGCCTCGCACGTGTGGACAAAAGTCCTGCGATTATAGATGGCAGAACAAACCTTCTTCTTGTTGACCCGCGGTGCCTTGAGTTGACCCTTTCTTCGCACCCTTAGACAGACTTCTTTGCATAGGAGAGACACTGAATTGATGTGTTGTGAGTGTGTTCAAATGAGGGAGGAGAGGCCCTTTTTTAGTCTTCTTAACGTTGTTCATTAGGCTAACATGACTTGTCTTAGGCCGACTTTACATAATGATTTAGCTGACATTTTGATCTTCGCTTGGAGGATACTTTTACTAGCCATTTGTACTTGAACTTGGAGGAGACATTCCACATGGTTCCGCCCTTGATCTTGGAGACACACACTATATAATTTACAAGTGTAATTATTTACATTAATGACACAAACTTATCACCTAGCCTAGAGCTCTCAATGGGAGCTACTACAAACAAATTTTGAGCATGAAACCCATGACTCAAATTTACAAAATATTTTGCTAGATATAATTTACATCATTTACAACGGAATGTGTCATTATGAAGACTGAACCTAGTTATACTTTCTTCAACACTCTCTCTTAACTAGGGAGGTATTCATACATACATGGTACTTGGACAATTTTTCAAGTTCACGGAAGAATTCTCATAAGAAGATCGGATTTGCAATCCATCTGTTATGGCATCATTTCAACCAACATTGTTTTCATATAGCAAGGCCTTGACTAATAGCTCTATCTCTCACTTAGATCAGAGCACAATGTTGGCGAGACCAATGACCGATGGACACACATCATCATTGTCTCTCTCTCTCTCACTTAGATCAGAGCACAATGTTGGCAAGACCAATGATTGATGGACATACATCATCATTGTCTCTCTTAGGGTCATACCCACCCGGGTGTTCTCCGAGTATGCCCTACTAGGACTATTCTCATCTTGGGTTCCCAACCCTCAAGAATATCGGTCCTCTTGCCCACTCTTATCTTGGATGTCCAACCACATCCTCAAAGAGTGTCAGATACCAGCTGATTACACAATCCTCCATTCTTTCTTCCAAACTGAAGACAAGAATGTTGTGTCTAACTCTCCCTCTTAATCATGGATGAGTTCCAAGTTTCTCTTTACTCATAAACTTACTCATGTTCGTTTACTCATAGGAACCTTCCAAAGCTCCCTCTTAAACAGGGACTCTATCATCAGCTTTTTTTAGGGTCTTCTCGTCGACTGATGATCCAAGACCTCAATGTCATCAATTTCTTCATGTGTAGGGTTCATCCATCCGTCACTTTCCTCCATCATGTCATTCCTTCTTTCCTCGAAAGTATCTTCCTTGGATTTGCATCTGGAGCTTTCTTCATAGGGAAATCTATCTCCACCTTTCTTTCAACGATGTTTGCTTTAGATCATAAGGTACATAGTTGTGACATCCTTCACAACTCTTCTTACCATGGCCCTGCACACATACCCAGACTTATCCCAAAAGGTCAGAAACCAAAAACAAATCACATTTTACCTTTTTGGTGATGGCCTTTTCCAGTGACATCTTCTTGTAGGTATCAACACCCTGCATACATGTTGACATATCTCCCAAAGATATTTGTAGTCAAGGGTCTTCATCTTTTCAGACTTCCATTAGAGTCTCCATATCTTTCTGGGAGATTTCCTAGTCAAATCTTCATGATTCTCTAGATGTTGATTGCCTTCATCATGGTTGCATATTTCTCGATCTCTACCATCCTCATACCTTTTATTCCCAGGGGCTTCTAATTAGAGTTCCTTAATTGTAATCAACTACCTCATACTCCATATGAGGACATATTATGTTGATTTCATTCGGTGTGACTTAAGCCTTCCTGCATCCTTTCAGAGGAGGAGATCCATTTTCTGTTGATCATGCTTGATCCATGTTACCTGCAACCATATGACATGATATTATAATATTAAACACAAGTATACATACCTCATTTGTCTTGAATCATGCCATGATTCTTGCATCGGACTTCTTGAGGGATCTTTGACCTGCAACGGAGTTGACTTGATCCTTACAGGTTCTCTTGGTACCATCATTCTGACTTGAATGAACCTGGATTCTTCACAGAGGAGATTTGCCTGTAAAAACTCTTTAAAGATTTGGAGAACCAAAGTGTTCTCATCTTAGAATTTCCTACATATAGCAATTTCATTCCTTCCTAGAATCCTTACATAAAGAAATACAATATACTTTAATCATAACCATTAACAGTATTTCCAGAGGATTCAACATGTCCTCATATATCGATTGATCATCCAAGGATGGTACGAAATACATAATTAGTTCATTCTTAAAAAAGTTACTTAGACAACACACAAGAACGTTTATAAATCACAACATGTCACTAAATGCTATGCAACCTGCTAACTAAGACATATGAAAGAAAACAGGAGGTGATCTTTTAATCATAGTAAAGATTTTATGGCTCCTCCTTCTTCGGCTTCTTTACATTGTCTTGTATTTCCTGAGCGACATGCGCTGTTTCATGTTTCCTCTTGCCATCCTTCTTTCGCTTGGGACAATCTTTTCGGTAGTGTCCATATTCGTGACATTCAAAGCATTGAATCTTTGACGTGTCTTCCTTGGGATGTTGCTGGTGACTAGATCTCTCAAACTTTCTAAACTTTCCTTTTCTCTTGAACCTGGCAAAGAATGCTTGCTCCTTGGATCCAACTGCAATATCTTCCTTGGCCTTTAATCCGGCTTCTTCGACTTTGCATATTGCTCACAGATCATTGAGTGAGGATGCCTCCTTCTTAGCCCATATGCTGTCTATAAAGTTTCCCCACTCAGGTAGTGCATTCAACACTATAGTAGTCATCTCTTGATTAGACATGATTTCTCCTCGTTCCTGCAATTGATCTCTTATTTCAGAAACCCTTATGAAGTATGGAGCTGTACCTTCTTCTTTGTTGATCTTCATCTTGTATAACTCATTCCTTAAAGAGATTCCTTCTCCTGCAGTGTTGACAGAGAACAAATCTATCAATTTGTCATAGATTTCCTTGGCTGTTTCAAGCTTGGCTACATAAGGAATCAGAGAGTCCTTGATAGATTCTATGAGAATATTTTGAGCTCTAACTTCGTTTTTGTTATAGTTAGCTGATTCTTGACTATCAGTAGGAGCAACAATTCTCTTTTGTACATGATCAATAACTTCTTGTTCTTTCAAATTGAGGTCAGTTCTCTTTTTCCAAGCAAGGAAGTTGGCAACTCCAACTAACTTATTGCTTTCCTAGTAAGAAGACATCTTTTCGAAGGCTAGTTTTGCTCAAATAAATAAGATACTTACTTGATGTGATGATCCTTGAAGCTTGAATTTTGATGGCTGCCTTGTATGAGCTTGAGGAAGCTTGTCTATCCTTGAATGCTAGGGAACCTAATATTTTGTCCTTGAGGATCTGCTCTTCAACTGAAGTGAGAGGATTCTTGATACCTTCCTTGTATAGATTTGCACGAATAGTAGATCTTGTCTTCTCTTTGATAGATTTGGAGTTTCAGAATGTGGATCTGAGTCTAGCTTTGCCTTCAACTTCAACTGCCTTGCCTCTTCTTTAATGTTCTTTATCAGCCCTTCCTTGATGTACTACCATTGCTTTGATACCATGTTGAGAAATCTAAGGGCTTGATATGTTAATGATTTCTCTAACTTAGATAACTGCTTGTGAAGTATTTTTATCTTTTGTAACGACCCATCTATAAATACAAAGAACGCAAGCATAATAGCAGGTATACGGTACATGCATATGATAGCTACATATATATGTGTCACATACACCGCACTAGTATTTTATACCAAATTGATTATAAATGCTAAATACCATGACTCTTCTGGGAAAAGAAGTTCTACTTGTTCATTAACATCGCGTAATGTATGGTTAGATCAAGAGGACTATATATATCTATATCTATATATATATACATATATATTATATGCTCCAGAATAATGATAAAAATCATATTAATAGAATAGAATAAAGGTTAAGTAATAATATAAATAATTAACTAATATAAAGGTCTAAACTTTATATTAAATCAAATATGAATAAACTTCAAAATAAATCAAACTTTATATTAAATATAAATCAAACTTTATATTAAATTAAATATAAATTAAACCTTATACTAAAATAAATATAAATCAAACTTTGTAATATAGTAAAAGTATGTATCTAAACAATGTAATAAAATTAAATGACAAACAAGGTAATTAAAGTTGATGATTCGTGAATGTACCTGGGTCATCTTAAAAGATTATATAATTACCTTTTGGTCTCAAAACGCAGGCAAAGGCGTGGCAGTAGGAAGGGAAGCGGTGGCTGCAGGTGGGAGGGCGGCCACCGCCAAACCCAAGGCTATAAACCACAAGTAATGGGCTGAGAAGGGGGGACAAAAAGCCAGGAGAAAACCAGGAGAAAAACCAGGAGGAAGAACTAGCCATTGGAAGAGCTTCGAGTGTTCTGAGGTTCTGGGCACGGGGACAGTCAGTTTCTGTGAGAAGCTTACTGGATTGAGTAGCCAGGCTCTGCTCAATCTGGCTGGGTGGAATTGGTCTCTCGGTAATTGGAGCAGAGTAGTAGCAGGCATCATCAACTACACCAGTTCAGGTAGCAGTTCAGGTAGGTACCTGCTTTAAATTATTTACTGTTTCTGTATATCTGTTTTTTCAGTTCTTACATCTTTTTCCTATTCAAACAAGATCTTTTCATATGAGTATGTTTATTAACTACATCAACCAGCTATCATGCACAATAAGCAAAAGAACAATAACACAAGATATAGGCAACGGCCTGGGCAAAACCTCTCCAACCTGAGAGGAAAACCCACAATAATTCTTTTTATAGAATCTTCACTTGACAAAATTTCCAAGACCCATACAAAGACCCTTTGACCAAAGTGTCTCCAAGATCAAGGCTAGATCCTTCTGCTACTGCTGTCCTCTGACCTGCTGTTCCATGGATCAGAGATGCAATTATAGATGGATGAATTAGCTTCCCTCTTCCTTCCTCCTTCCTCCAAGCTTCACTTGTCCAAAATAGTTCACTTGTCTAGCGGTTGTCGTCAACGCTTGCCTTGAAACAACATGATCTGCTTCCTTGATGTGGACTGATCAGCAATCCTTGCAGAAGACCTGAAAATGTCACTGTCTTACCATGTGTGAGTGAGCTACTTGATCTTGTAGCCTCCTCCTTGCCTCACTATGCTTGCAGCTTCCTTCTAGACCAACAACCGAACTCTTTAGGCCTCAAATTATCCCTTATCATGAAGATGACCTAGGACTGTAGTGCAACCCTAATTGTGACCTGTGCCTTCGCATGTGTGAGAGGTTTAGGGCTCTTCTAGCCCTCCTAAACCTTTACTCTACTTGTCTCTGCTCTTCAAACAAATCTACCCTTCAAATGAACCCAAGATCGAACTATTTCCTTGATGATGAGAGCACATAGGATGATGCCCTAGCCTTGCACGTGTGGACATAATTCCTGCGATTATAGATGGCAGAACAGACCTCCTTGTTGACCTGCGGCTCCTTGAGTTGACCCTTTCTTCGCACCCTTAGACAAACTTCTTCGCATAGGAGAGAGACTAAATTGATGTGTTGTGAGTGTGTTCAAATGAGGGAGGAGAAGCCCTTATTTGTAGTCTTCTTAACACTGCTCATTAGGTCGACATGACTTTTCTTTAGGCCGACTTAACATAATGATTTATCCGACATGAATATAATACATTTTTGCCAAAATTACAATGCCATTTTGATCTTCGCTTGGAGGATACTTTTACTAGCCATTTGTACTTTGAACTTGGAGGAGACATTCCACATGGTTCCACCCTTGATCTTGGAGACACAAACTTTATACTTTACAAGTGTAACTATTTACATTAATGACACAAACTTGTCACCTAGCCTAGAGCTCTCAATGGGAACTACTACAAACAAATTTTGAACATGAAACCCATGACTCAAATTTACAAAATATTTCTGTTTTCCCACCCCGGTTTTCAGTTTCTCCTTATTTCTCCCATGTAGTTAAATGCCCTTTCCCATAACCATACATTCAACAAGCTGGAAAAAATAAATTCTGCTGAAAACACAAATTCTGGAAAATTTACAGAATGCTGGAAATTGCAGAAATAAAAATCAGCAGTAATAAACAGCCATAAAAACACATTAAAACACTGATATTTTTGGTCAACGTGACCCTGGAAAAACCCCCTACAACTCTTGGAGAAAACCAGTTTGAGAGTTCTTCTTTATTTCTGAAAAATGTCTTTTTACAACAAGAAAATTTCAGCAAAAAATTACAGCAAAATGATTTTTTTCAGCAAGCAAACTTATCCGTTTTCAGCCCAACGGACCACCTGGAAACTTGTCTTTTTGCTGTTCTGATTTTGCTGAAGAGCTGCCTGGTATGTGTGCCAAACTGCTGCCTCTTTCTTCTTCTTGTCCAGAAATCCTCCCTTGCTCTCTTGCTCTCCTTCTCCCAATCTGCTCATGAAAGAATGAATGATCTTTCCTCCTTTTCCTCCTTTAATATAACTCCAAGTGACTTTTGGGTGATCCAAGTGACTTTTGGGTGATCTCTAAATCCAATGGCTGAAATAGATTTACATCAATGGCTGAGATTAAATGCACATTTAAATCTCACTTTCTATTTTTTAATTCACCCACTTTAATAAAAACCCACTTAGTCATTTATTTCCAAAGTCACTTTTCCTTTCTAATTTTTCATTGACTTTATAAAAGTCACTTTAAAATTAGACTTAGTAACTTTATCACTTACAGTCACTTTTAAATTAGATTTTAACTTTATAAAAATTATAAAGTCACTTTAGGAGAAAAATTAAAATCTTTTGGACACTTTTCCCTAGGCCAAAGATCAAAGCCTAAGGGAACCACCTGTCCTCCGGTACCAAATTTCAACATTATTTCTGTTACTTGAGTCTCAAGCTCTTTGACAGCTTTCATCAAGTCCTCCATACTCATGCTAGATTCTGTTGCTGCTGTTCCTTCTGCTGTTGCCCCTGTTGCTGATGTAGTTGTGGTTGGTGCTGGAGTGGCAGGAGGGGCTGCTGCTGCTTGTGTAGGAGGGGTAGGTCCAAGAGTTGTAGATGTTTGGGGGGATGGGAGGCTGACTCCCCTTGCTTATCCTACAATGCCTTCTCTAATTCTACTTCCATTTGCAATATTCTTTGATTCATCATCAGAAGCAGCTCCATGGCATCATCTACTTGCTTTTCTTGTGCAAGTTCTGTTGTTTGAGGGTGAATGATTGGAGGAAATTTTTCCTGCTTTCTTAGTGCAACAATGTCATCCTCTTTTTTCTTCATAAGGGCCCTAACACCCTTTGGGTCCTTTAGGTCATGTCCCAGATCAATGATTATGTCTTCCAAAGTCTTTATTCTGTTGCCTTTAGCAGAGGAAGACAACCTTTCCAAATCAAGTTGTGTATTTGTGTTCTTTAGTGCTTCTTTTAACTGATGGGCCAGCATGACCCTGTCTGCAAGTGTTGCATACACCATTTCCCCAGTCTGTTTGTGCAGCTCAATCTGATCCATGGGGTGTATGTCTTTAGAAAAGACCTCCAAGTTTGTTCTAAAGTAATCTGCAGAGGTTTTGGGATGTGGAACTTTAGTCTTTAAATGAGTAAAAATGATTTTTTCCTCTTTGAGATCATAGGCAGCCATCAATATTTGTTTTTTGGCTGGAGTTGCCTTCAAGAATTGATCATAGAGTTGCACTCTCAACAATTCATTCTATGCCTTGATCTCCATGAAACCTCCTTTGATCCTAGCTGGTTTCTTGCCCTGCTGCCTTGAGGAGGATACCTCTGTGCCTTGCTGCATGGCCTGTTCTTGTTGAAATGAGCTAGTGGCAGTCTGCTGGTTGGATTGACTTTCTTTGATGTGGCTTTCTTCCCTTTCCTCACTTATATCTCCCTCCTCTGTTTCAGGGTCAATCCTTGGCCTCTTGGCTTCTGGTTGTTGCGTTGACCTAGTTGGAGGTGTGACCTCTTCTCTATCTCTCTTTTTTCCTCTCTCTTCATTGGGAGGTGTTTGCAGAACTGGGATTTGGGGTGGTCCAGTTTGCTGTAAAGGGGCTTGCCCTTGAATTTGATCCTTTGAGGTGTTGGGCTGCCCTGTCTCTGTCTCTTGCTGTTCATCCATTATTTCTTTTCCCTTTCCTGTAGTGGTTGTTGTAGGAGCTTGCTGGGTGGTCTGTGCAGCTGGAGCAGTGGAAGTGCCTTCTCCTACTTGGACTGGTTGTTTGAACAGGACCTATTGACAAGAATCCAATTCAAGAGTTTTTTCTAAATCTTTCACAGTCTGCTCCATTTTCTCTTCCTGAGTCAATTCTTCTACTATTTATTCAGGTACCCATTCATCTTGGTTGGAAAAGTGTTCTATTTGTGGGTATGGGCAATGTTTATAGGCTAGCAGCCTATACTTGACTCTCCTAGCACTGATTAAACCTTCAGGGTCATAACCAGAAGCTTCTTTTGAGTTTGAGCTGTTGCCCCAGTATTTGATCAGCTTCTTGCCAACCATCTTTCTTATTCATGACGAATGGGCCTAGGTGGTCTCTGAACTTTAGATTAGCTTTCTTCTTGGCACTGTGGAAGTGTGTAAGATCAGAGTTTATGAGCTGTCTATAGTATTCCAGGGCAAACAACCTCATAGGCACATACTTTGGGAACTTGTAGGGACAGAGCTCACAACCATAGATTCTGATAACTGTGTGATTTTGGTACAAATACCAATCACCTATTTTTTAATTCCTGGACAGCTGTAAGATTTTCTGCATATCTTTGGACAATCTTGCAGGAGGAGTCCTCTTTAGGAGGCATGTGACTGGATAAACAAACTGGTCAATAAATTCAGAGTATGAATAGGGAGAATTCTGGACTTGGTGGAAGACTGAAGACCAGAAGATAACAGACCTCCTCTCACCCTGTGAGTCTAGATTTTTGATTGGGCACTGGAAGCAATCTGTTTGATAATACATGAACAGGTGATAGATGTATGATGAATACTTAAATATTGCCTCCCTATTCAGCCTTGACAATTGGTCATGCATCTTGTTGGCAACATACTTGGCATAATTGTACTTTACAGCAGGGGGTTTCTCAAGGCTATATGCAGACAACATGACCAACACAGTTTCATCAACATGCTCATTTGTGGTGAACCCCAGCACAGAGGTTAACATATCCACCAGCAGCTTGCCTACCTCATTGAAATTTTCATATGAAAAAGGAGGTGGCCTAGAAGGTTGGCAGTCTGCCTTCATGAAATTCTTAGCCACTGCAGCAATGTCTGTGCTAGAGAGCTTGGAGCCCTCATCTAGTAAGTACTTAATGGAGAATGGGTATAGCAGCTGGGTTTTCTTGTAGTTCAACATTTGATTGATGGAATATGGTGTTATGTAGAAGAGGATGCTCCCAGATGGAGACTTTACAGCTCTGAGCTTCTGGTCATAGTTTTCTGCACAGAGGTGAATGACTTCAGGGAAAATATTCATAGATGACAGGAAGTAGGTGGGCAGATTGGATTCCCAGATGCCATACATGTCACTGTTGTCCAAGTGACTGTTCATTAGCTGGCAGAAGGTCTGTAAGTGGTTCCTCTCTGCCACAAAGTCTGCAATGAGGAAATCACTGTCTACCAATGGCATAGCTTCCAGTTCTTTATTTGGTGGATTCACAGGAGCTACATCCAGTGCAGATGGAGTGGCCACGTCTAATTTCAACTCGATGTTTTACTTGATTTTTAGGATTGGTACAAAGGCTAAGGAATGCCTGCTAAATTCTGTTTGGCAGTGAGAAGCTTGAAAGTATAAGGAAACTCTTACAGATTTTGATGAACTGAGGGGCACTCTGTTTGAAGAACCAGAGTGTGTTTGAGCTAATTAGCTGGTTTTTCAAGGGAATTTTGCTATAACAGGGATGAGGGAACAACTATATTTGTTTTTAGCCGGTAGCTCAGCTTCTCTGATTACTTTTATGGTGAATTTGCAGAAGGGCACGGGTTTCTTGCAGAGTTGTCCTGTAGGGGTTTAACCAAGTTTTTAAGTGTTCTTTAGTGGAAAATTTAGCAATGAGGAACTTTAGCAGAGTTCTTTTGCAGGAATTTAGGAGAACAATAGGAGAAATACGGGTGAAGAAGGTCGCTTGCGGAAAATACCTGGTTTTTATGGTGTAGGAGGTGTCGAACTAGACTAGTTGCAGGTACTTGGGTCGACGATGAGCGCGGCAGCAACTTTGGCGGGTGAATTTTGGATTTCGACCGTTGAACGACATTTTTGCATGCAGAGGCGCTCCGGAAATGACGAATGAGAATGACGAATAACGGTCATTTTGCGTCTTTTTATGCATTTTTGACCCTTTGGCGCCTTTTTGGTGATGACGTCATGCTAACGTCATCATCGGCCCGGGTACGGCAGCGCGACGTGGATGTGACGTGGAGGCACGGTGGCGGAAAAGGCAAGGTGATGTCACGCTGACGGGGACGTGACGTCAGCACGGGGGACGGGCGGTAACTGGTTTCCCCAGAGGCCCCTGAGGTTGTAAGCGGTATTAAGGAGGGGGGGGGGGGGGGGGGTTCCGAAACAACGCGGGAGGCCGACGCGTGGCAGGGGTACGACGGCAATACTGCCAATCCCCCGGACGCAAAAGGTCGGGCACTTTGTGTGGGGAAATGACCGCCCAACGTTGGATTGGAACGCCTACGATCGGATGGCTGGCGGGGATTGTTACGTGATGGGGCGTTATTAGAGGGGGACCCGCCCATTATATTAATATATTTTTAAAATAAATCAAGCGGGGGTGGTTTTTTAACATAAGGTTTTCGGGTTTTCGGGTTAATTGGCGCCCATTTATAAATATTTTAATTAAAAAACATTATAATAAATGTATTTTGGGTGGAAAAAGGGGTACAGGGGTTAATGAGGGCAGGGTTTTGGATTTCATGACTTTTAACCATAGTTTTTTTTTTATAAAAACCATATTTTAGGGTCAAAGGGGCTAATACTAACCCCTGATGGGTTAATATTTCCCAAGGGTTATATAGCTATAGTGCTAGGGGGAGGGTATTTATACATATTTTTTGGGAATTTTTTCATAGATCCTAATAGAATTAGGGAAGGGGGGGAGTTAGGGAGCTAAATAATACACTAGTGGTTAATATGACTTTGTGAGGTGAGTGAAGGGGTAAAGACTAAGTTCTAAGTGGTAAAACTTAGGATTTGAAGATAAATGAAATGAGAGTAAGGATCTTTTACACAAAAAATGTGGCTTCTTTTCTTGATTAAACTTCATGGTTTGACCCAGTAGCTTGTCATGAAATGAAGTGGAACTAGACACTTGAGCAGATCTCAAGGTCCTTGGGGATGTTAGTAAATGATGTTTTGGGAAAATAGGGGAAATTAGAAATGCTTCCAATGTTTTGTCCTCCACCCTCTGCTTTTGATGCCAATACCTTGAGTGGAATGAGATTTTGTACTTGATAAGCCAATTGGTGATGGCCCTCCATTTCTGCAACCTTGCACTACTTACCCATCCTAGTAATCCTAACATTTTTTCTTTATTTGAAGTGGGTGCACTTGAATTAGCAGATCCTGATTGTTCTTCTTTTTCTTTTGACTTCCCTCCTATCTAAATGTACCCTTATTTCTTCCAAGGACCCATATTAAGCAGTTGGGCTCCTTCATTTCTCTACCTAGCTAGTCATCTACCAAGCTTGAGCTGTTTGGACAGGAAACATTCTCTATTTTGCAACAAGCAATTTAAACATGGAATGGTCTAGTTTAGACTATTGGGCCATCCATCAAGTATGATTAGCAGCAGTATTTGTAGAGTATGATACTGCCCAAAGATAGTAGTGGCATTTTGACTGGCCACTTTCCCGATCTTTAGCTTGGGGTTCATTTTCACTTTTCTCTTAACCATTTGATTTTCTTGCCTTTTGATTATTCTTTTAAGGCATACCCTCTTTTCATTTTTTAATTTTCATAGCATGTACACAAAATATGGAACCTTTGCAGCCTGCAATGATGAACATATTTAGCCCTTCCACACTCAATCATGAAATATGAAACCTATTACTATAGGAACCTAACAGTATGGACTGGTAAGAAACCCTTTCTTTCACATCTGAGGGTATTTGGATGTGATGCATATGTACATGTTCCAAAGGAGAAACAAATCAAGTTGGATAGTAAATCTGAAAAGTGCATCTTTATTGGGTATAAGGATGGTTTAAAGGGTTATAAGCTTTGGAACCTAGTAACAAGGAAGGTTGTGTACAGCCAAAATGTGGTGTTCAGAGAGGTGAAAGCTGTTATTAAACATGAAGTCCAACCAAAGGAACCTCAGAAGATATATTTTGAGCTAAAGGAGGAAGAATCAGACTCTACAGCAGAGGAAGAATCAGAAGATGAAGAGCCAAAAACTCTAGGTGTGAGAAGATCAGTTCAAGAAAGAAGGCAACCAGAAAGGTATAGTCCATATGCTTTCTGTTCAAATTTTTCTTTATCTATTATTGATGATGATAAGGAAGCAGTAGACTCAGAGGATGGAAAACTCTGGAAAGAGGCCATGGTTGATGAAATGGCATCTTTGCACAAAAATGAGGCTTGGGACCTAGTGGAGTTCCTGGCTAGAAGGAAACCCATTGACAGCAAAAGGGTGTTCAAGAAGAAGACAAATGCAGAAGGAAAGGTGGATAAATACAAAGCTCGGTTGGTAACAAAAGGTTATTCCCAGGTGCTGGGAATTGATTTTGGTGATAGTTTTTCTCTTGTTGCCAAGGTAACTTCTATTAGATTACTTTCATCTATTGCTGCTACTTTTGATTTTGAGGTAGAACAGATGGATGTCAAGACAACATTTCTTCACGTGGATCTAGAAGAGGAGATCTACATGAAGTAACCTGAAGGTTTTGCGGTGAAGGGTAAGAAAAAAATGGTATGCAAGTTAAAGAAGTCTCTGTATGGGTTAAAATAGTCACCAAGGATGTGGTAGTAGAAATTTGATACATTTATACGGGGACTTGGTTTCACCAAAAGCAAAGCAGATCATTGTTTGTATTTTAAATTAATTGGTGACCATGTTATTTATCTGGTCTTGTATGTGGATGATATGTTGTTGGTTGGAAATGACAAAGAAATCATCCAAGATTTGAAGACCCAATTGTCCTCCAAATTCGACATGAAAGATCTTGGTGCTGCAAACTATATTGTGGGCATGGAAATTGAAAGAGATCGGGCAAAGTGGAAGTTCTGGTTAAACAAGAAGAAGTATGTCGAGACAATACTGCAGAGGTTTAATATGCAGGATAGTAAACCGATGAAGGTTCCTACTCCTGTAGGTGTGAATTTCTCTATTGAACAGTGTCCCAAGACACAAGAAGAGGAAGAGGACATGTCCCATGTTCCATATGCAAGTGCAGTCGGTAGCCTGATGTATGCGATGGTTTGTACTAGACCAGACATTGCACATGTAGTGGGAGTATTGAGCAGGTTTATGTCAAAACCAGGAAAGGAGCATTAGATAGCAGTGAAACGGGTTTTCAGGAATTTGCGTGGCACTAGTGATTATGGTTTGTGCTATTAAGGAAGACTAGGATTGGAAATATTTTTGGATATCCATGGCTTTGTTGATGTGGAATGGGATGGAGATCTGGATCAGAGAAGATCTACAAGTGGGTACGTTTTTAGCCTATTTGGAGGTGCAGTCAATTGGATGAGTAAGAAACAATCTGCAGTGGCACTATCAACTACGGAGGCAAAATACATGGCAGCCACTCATGCAAGCAAGGAAGCAGTTTGGTTGCAGAGATTGTGTTCAAGTATGGGGTTAGTACAGGGAACTATAAGGATAGACTAGGACACCCAAACTGAAATTTTCTTGGCAAAGAACCCTGCTTACCATTCAAAGACAAAGCACATTGATGTTCAGTATCACTTTGTGAGGGATATGATAAAAGACAAAAAGTTGTTGTAGGTAAAAGTTGACACTTTGAAGAATACTACAGATGCATTGAAAAAATGTGTGAGCTCTAAGAAGTTCTCTTGGTGTAGAGAAACAATGGGTGTTGCAGGGCTGGATAAATGACTAAGCTCTCTTGTGGCCCCCTGTGGAAAGAAAATAACAAGTGGGAGAATGTTGGGTTGTGTTATATTCTTTCCATGACTAGTCCACGTAGTTAACTGAGGGGTTAGAAGGGGGGCAGAGCCGCCCCTTCGTTGCGCCGATTGTGTAGTGGGGGGAGTCATAGGGGGTTTGAGGGGTGCAGGTAACCCCACTCTATGCGGTCCTTTAGTTTTGGACCCTATGTTAGGTTTGGCGGACCCACCTATGGTTTTGTGCATGATTTTCGCACATGGTTTTAGATGCGATGGTTTTTGGTCCATGGTTTTGGATGTGATGGTTTTTGGTCCATGGTATTGGATGCTTCGACATGTATAAATATGTATTATAACATTGAAAGGAAAATAATGAAAAATCAAGTTGTTAGTCTCGGTTTTGGGATCCAGGGGAAATCCTTGTGTACATGTGTTTTATGTGTTATGCTCTCACATTGTTTATTTTATGTGTTTTAGAATTCATATGCAGGTAATTTCTGTACAAGGTTAAAACCTACAGATATTGGTGGTCACCTGCCTATTCCACTTAGACCGCCATCATTGTTTGTTTTAGTTTCCTTATTTGTAGCACAATTTACTTTTTTTCAAAAATTTTCAGGTCCTGAACTTACTGAGTCGTTTAATGCCCTAAACGATGTTTTTTGGGAAAACTAGTACCAATAAAAATTTTGAACCCAGATCGGTCATTCAAAAGTTGTAGTCCTTGAATAGATCTTTCTAACGAGGTATTGTGCACATCAAACGAAGATCACATGCCGAAGTTATGACCCTAGGAAGTTGATGTACCAATTTACCCAAACGGGGCCCATAGTTTGGTACTTCATCTCCTAGGGTTATGTTTTTGGATGTTTAGGGTTTTCCATTGTTTCTCAATAATAAATAGGCCTTTCAACCTCATTGTAACAAAATTCAGAGGCATGTAGCCGCCACATCTCTTCTCAAAGACAAGCTACCATCACCCGAGGTAGTCTTATTTCCATTCCGTTTGTAACCATATTTCAGTATTTGATATTAATGAAATGAAGTGTTATTTCTATTGCATCTTTGTATTTATGGCTATATCTGTAATTTTTTGCGTTCATGTTTAAATATGGATCAGCGGGATCATAGTGATATGCTCTTTCTCTGTTTTTATTTGCATGTCCACAACGAGGTCAAGATATAAGGAGTTAGGGCTCGATCTGGTTGAACCTTTGCAAGATCAGCCTTGCAAACCCTAATGGCCACCCATGGGGGAAGAAAAGAAAGTTGAGGGGGTAGGAGATCCTATCAAAATATTGCTTGGGGAGGCGCTCGAGAAACAAAGGAATGTGATGATGGATAACTTTAACTAGATCCTTCAACAATTGCCCACTGGCGGTGCATCCACATCTAGTAGCCACTTTAGAGGCTCCACACCTTTTAAGGTACAAGTAAACTTTGACATTCCCATATTTTAGGGCCAAAAATATGCAGATGCTGTAGATAAATGGTTAAATCTGCTAGAAGGATATTTTTCTTTTCATGATTTTTCCAACTGAGAAAAGATTACATCTACTCTTCTCAAAATCGCCCCCAACGTCAAGGACTAGTGGGAAACCTACTGTGAGTAGAAGGATTAAAGTACGACCTCACTGTTTTCAACTGCACCCACTTGCAACTCCTTCTAGGATGCCATCAAGGAGCAGTACTACCCTATCGGGAGCTATGATGATAAATATATAAAGTGGACAATGCTACAGCAAGGAAGGGACCAAGATGTGCCAAAATTTACCAATGTTTTTCATACCCTTCACATGAAGTTGGGTATCAAGGATTCTAAGAAACATTTGGTACTAAAGTATCACGGCTACCTACATAGGTACCCCCAGGATGAGATGGAGTTCCTGGACATCTCCTCGCTCGAAACAACATACCGATACACTGTCAAGATCGAGCAAAAGATTAAACAAAAGAAGGGAGACTTTGGATCTATGAATCTGAAGCAAGGGAAAGGTGCCCCCAAACCACAGGACAAAGGACAACTTGCCAAAGTCGCAAGAAAATAACAACACTGTGAAGCCGAAGAAGGACATGGGAAAGTGGTGTGAGTTCCATAAGAGCTCCACTCACAACACAAGTAAGTGTCGAGCCAAGCAGTCACCGGTGGTCGAGTTGAAGGATTCAGAATCAAATGCATGTTCTGACTCTGATTCAAAACCCGACAAGGGGAATGACAAAGGGAAGCATATTATTGATGTGGAGCGAAATGCCACCATTTCGACCACAAAAATCTAGAAGGAGGAACCCAAAGATCTAGAGGATGAGGAGCGCCTCTTCCACTCACAGATGTGGGTAAAGGGTTCCCCACTACAGTTCATTGTCGACAGTGGGAGCCAAAAGAACCTCATTTCGGTAAAGGTCTTGAAGCGGCTTGGCTTACTGACCACAACACACCCACAACCATACACCATCGTGTGGCTTCACCAACGACGAGATCTTCGTTTGAACCAACAGTGCTGCCTTCCATACAGAATCAAGCCCCTCACGGATGAGTTATTATGTGATGTTTCTCCCCTTGATGTTTGTGTTGTTGCAACATGATGTGTATGAGTCAAGGCCTTATGTTGTTATTGTTACTTTTGGAAATAAGTTGTATAGGATACTAGAGGTAGCAATACCTACCGCCATCTCTTTTGTTACTACAAAACAATGCAGTAAGCTCATTTCCAAAACTGGGAAATTTGTTTTCCTGATGATACACCTTTAGGGAAAGAAGAAGATGGTGGCCACGACCTATAGACAAGGCCCCTCTGCATGACAAAAATAGATGGACAAGGTCATGGAGGAGTACGAGGACATCTTCACCTCTTTCGCAGGGGTGCCTCTGCACCGTCAGGTCAAGCACTCCATCGAGATGACCCCAGGTATGCCATTTTTGAATGGACCAATCTATCTTCACTCTGTTCTGGAGAACGACAAAATCAAGAGGCAAATTCAAGAGCTGCTATAGAAAGGTCACGTCCAGCCAAGTTCATTGCCCTGTGGGAGCCCGATCGTGTTGGTACAAAATAAGGATGGGACTTGGAGACTCTGTATTGACTATCGAGCGTTGAAAAAGATCACTGTCTGGAATAGGTAGTCGATCCCATGGATTAACGACCTTTTGGACCAACTCAAGGGGGTAAAATAGTTCAACAAGATCGACTTGAAGTTTGGATATCACTAGGTACAAACTGAACCCTCCGATGTGTGGAAGACTACCTTCAAAGCCAAGGAGGGCCTTTTCAAATGGTTGCTTATGCCTTTTGGTTTGACGAATGCTCCTGTAACCTTCATGAGATTGATAGATGACATCTTGTGGCCATTCACCAACTCATTTGTAGTGGTATACTTGGATGACATCCTGATCTTCAGCCAAAATTGGGAAGAGCACCTCCACCACATCCAACAGGTTCTCCAAACGCTTCGGTAACACAAACTGTGTACCAATTTGGAGAAATGCACTTTTGGCATGACCTAGGTTAAGTATCTAGGATACATTATTGATGAACCGGGGGTGCATGTGGATCCTGCCAAGATCAAAATCATTTGGGATTGGCCGACCCCAAAAAATCTGACAGAGCTTCATAGCTTTTTGGGTCTTGCTGATTTCTACCATAGGTTCGTGTTGGGATTCTCTCATATCACTTGGCCCTTGAGTCAAGTCACCAAGGGAGGAGCGAAAGAAAAAATATTTTGGTTTTAATCTCAACAGAAGGAATTCATAGAGTTGAAACATCGTCTATGCTTTGCACCAATGCTCACATTACCATACTTGCAACAATCATTTAAGTTTGAGACAGATGCCTCTTACTATGCTATTCGGGCAGTCCTTACTCAACAGGGGCATCTAGTGGCATAACACAGTAAGACAATTTCAGACATACTCCGGAATTATACCACTTATTACAAAGAGATGTATTCCATTGTGCAGGCCTACCAAAAATGGAAGCATTACATTTTGGGGAAGGAAATGGTCATCCACATAGACCACCGACCCCTACAGTTCATACAGATGCAATGGAAGTCATAGAATGATCGCCATTAGAAGTGGTCCACATACCAGGAACAATTCCATTTGAATATCAAGTATAAGAAGGGCAAATCCAATAATGTTGCAAACTGCCTTAGTTGACCGCCGATCATGGCATTAACCACTGTGCTCAACTCTTATGGGCATGATACATCTGATTGGCCACTTCTCTACAAAAGTGACCTAGAATTCGGCCACACATACTAGACGCTCTTCGAGGATCCGCAAGTTCCAGAATTTCACCTCCAGGATGCCCTGTTATGCCACCTGGGAAACCTTTGTGTTCCTTCAAGCGAGTGTTCCAAGATGATTTGGGAAGCACACTACAATCAGGTCATTGGGAATTTCGAGGTCGAGAAAATGGTGGTAGTACTGCAGAAGTATTTCTATTGGCAGAATCTTCAACATGATGTCGTGAAGTACATCAGATCTTGCATTGCTTACGTCATTGCCAAATTGACCATCAAGAATCAAGGCCTCTATACTATGTTGCCTACCCCTAGTCAACTTTGGGAATCCATCTCAATGGATTACATGTCAGGTCATCATTCTACTAAGCATGGGAACGACTGTGTTTTTGTGGTTGTCAATAGATTCTCAAAGATGGCCATTATGGCGACCTGCGAAAAGAATATCACAACAGAAGCCATTGCTAAACTCTTCTTTGAACGAGTGTGGGTACACTTTGGGATCCCATAGTCTATCATCTCATATCAGGGAAACAGGTTCCTCAGTACATTTTGGTCCATTCTTTGGTTGATGTTGGACATCAAGCTCACTAAGTCCACAACTTTGCATCCCCAAACTAATGGCCAGAAAGAGGTCATCAACAAGTTGATCGTACACATTCTGCACATGTACAATTCAAAGCATACACACACATGGGATGAGAGCCTCCCCTATGCCCAACACAACTATAACCAAGCTCTCCAGAGCTCGACTGGCCATAACCCTTTTCAAGTAGGCTTGGGATTCCAGCCACTATGTCCCATTGATGTGGCCATACCATTTGCATCTACTCAGAAAGATTAAGTTCATGTCCAGTCCAAAGCCGATAAGCCAAACAACTTCATTGAGCACATTCAACATATCCACCATCAGGTCCATGACATTATGGAAAAATAAAATGGCAAGTACAAGCAATGACATGATCAACATCGGGTGCGACACAAGTTTAAGGTGGATGACAAAGTCTGGACTCATTTGTAGAAGGAACGCCTTACCAGAGCCTATCAGAAACTCAAACCACTTTGATATGGTCCTTACACCATTACCAAGGCTATGGGAGACAATGCATTTGAGCTTAGGATTCCCCCATTCCTTGGCTTGCACCTAGTGTTCAATGTGGACCACCTTCAACCATACTTCCCACCATCGCTAGACACATTAGGCATTGCAGAACAAATCACACCTACAAAGTTAAATCCATATTGCATGGAACAAGCCACAATTGATTGAATCATGGACACACAGATCAAGAACACCCGACTGTAAAGGATCCGACTATATCGAGTTGTCAAAGATGACCAACCCCTTCACTAGGGCAAGAGGCACACCAGGGACCAAGTTTAGCAGAAGTTTCCTCATCTCTTGGAGGAACTCAATGCAATGGGGACCATTTCTTCCTAAGGGGGGAGGAATGATCTAGGTGGATATTGGTGGCCATCTTCCTATTCCACTTGGATCCCCACCATTGTTTCTTTCATTTTTTCAGTTTCCTTATTTGTAGCACAATTTACTATTTTTGGCAGTTTTTCGGGTTCTCAAATTCCGGAGCTGTTTTGAGGCCCTAATCAGCATTTTTTGGGAAAACTAGGACAATTTGGTCGATAAAAGAAGTTTAATTCCTCTAATAGATCTTTCTAATGAGGTATTGTGCACGTCAAATGAAGATCGTATGACAAAGTTACGACCTTGGGAAGTCGATGTTCCAAATTACCCAAACGGGACCCATAGTTTGGCACTTCATCTCCTAAGGCTAGGTTTTAGGATGTTTAGGGTTTTCCATTATTTCTCAATAATAAATAGGCCTTTGAGCCTCATTGTAACACAATTCAGAGGCATGTAGCCACCACATCTCTTCTCAGAGGCAAACTATCATCGTCCGAGCTAGTCTTATTTCCATTATGTTTGTAAGCATATTTTAGTATTTGTTATTGATAAAATGAAGTGTTATTTCTATTGCATCTTTATATTTATGGTTATATCTGTAATTTTTTGCATTCCAATTTAAATCTGGATCAGTGGTATTAGAGCGGTTTGCTCTTTCTCTGTTTTTATTTTCATGTCACCAACGAGGTCGGGATATGAGGAGTTAGGGCTTGATCTGGTTGAACCTTTGCAAGATCAGCATCGCAAACCTCGAAGGTCACGCATGGGGGAAGAAAAGAAAGACGAGGGGGCAGGAGATCCTATTAAAATATTGCTCAAGGAGGCCCTCGATAAACAAAGGAATGCGATGATGGATAACTTTGCCCAGATCCTTCAACAGTTGCCCACAGACATTGCATCCGCATCCAGTAGCCATTCTGGAGACTCCACTCCTTTTAAGGTACAAGTAAATTTTGACATTCCCATATTTGAGGGCCAAATAGATAAAAACACCATAGATAAATGGTTGAATATGCTAGAAGGATATTTTTATGTTCATGATTTTTTCAGCCGAGAAAAGATTACATTTGCTCTTCTCAAAGTGCCTCCCATGTGAAGGATTGGTGAGAAACCTACTGTGAGCGGAAGGATGAAAGTACAACATCACTGTTTTCAGCTGCACCCACTTGGAACTCATTCTGGGATGCCATCAAGGAGGAGTACTACCTTTTCTGAAGCTATGAGGATAAATACATAAAGTGGACAAAGTTGCGGCAGGGAAGGGACCAAGATGTGCCAGAGTTTACCAATGTTTTTCATACCCTTCACACAAATTTGGGTAACAAGGATTCTAAGAAACATTTGGACATCTCGTCACTCAGAATAGCATATTGATACGTTGTTGAGATCGAGCAGAATTTTAAACATAGGAAGCAAGACTGTGGATTTGCAAATTTGAAGCAAGGGAAAGGTGCGCCCAAACCACAGAATAAAGGATAAAGCCAAGGCAGGGCGACCCAGGACAACCCACCAAAGCGGAAGAAAATAACAACACCGCAAATCTGAAGAAGGACACAGGAAAGGGGTGTTAATATTCCATAAGAGCTCCACTCACAACACAAGTGAGTGTTAGGCCAAGCAGTCATTGGTGGTCGAGCTGAAGGCTTCAGAATTCGATGATGTTCTGACTTTGAGTTAGAACCCGACAAGGGGAATGACAAAGGGAATCTGATTATCCATGTGGATCCCAATGCCATCGTTGCCACCACGAGGATCCAGAAGGTGGAACCCGAAGATCTAGAGGAGAAGGAGCACCTCTTCCACTCCCAAATGTGGGTAAAGGGTTCCCAGCTACAGTTCATTGTTGACAACAGGAGAAAAAAGAACCTCATTTCGTTAGAGGTTGTGAAGCTGCTAGGTTTATCGACCACAAAACACCCACAATCGTACACCATTAGGGTGCTTCACCAAGGATGGGTTCTTTGTTTGAGCCAGCAGTGTCGCCTTCCATAGAGCATTAAGCCCTTCACGGATGAGGTATTATGTGACATTGCTCCCCTTGATGTTTGTGATGTATTATTAGGACAACCATACATGTGGAAGTGACATGATTTTTATTTGTCGAGGCCTCGTGCTGTTATTGTTACTTTGGAAAATAAGTTGTAGAATGATCGCCATCAGAAGTGGTCCACATACCTACAACAGTTCCATTTGAATATCAAGTATAAGAAGGGCAATACCAATAATGTTTTAGATTGCCTCAGCTGACCACCAATCATGGCGTTAACCACCGTGCTCAACTCTTGTGGGCACGAGACTTCTGGTTAGCCACTTCTCTGCAAAGCAACCTAGAATTCGGCCACACATACCAGACGCTCTTGGAGGGTCGGCACGTTCCAGATTTTCACCTCCAAGATTCCCTTTTATGCCACCTAGGACACCTTTGTGTTCCTTCAAGCGAGAGTTCCAAGATTATTTGGGAAGCACACTACATTTGGGCCGTTGGGCATTTCAGGTCAAGAAAATGGTGGAAGTACTGCAAAAGTATTTCTATTGGTTGAACCTTTGACAGGATGTCGTGAAGTACATCAGATCCTGCACTGCCTGTGCCATCAAAAAGCAAGGTCTCTATACTCAGCTCCCTACCCCTAGTTGGCCTTAGGAACCCATCTCCATGGATTACATGTCGGGTCTTCCTTCTACTAAGCATGGAAAGGACTGTGTTTTTATGGTCGCCAACAGATTCTCAAATATGGCCATTATGTGGGCCTGCAAGAAGAATATCACAGCAAAAGCCACTGCTAAACTCTTCTTTGAACAACTGTGGGTACACTTTGGGTTCGCACAGTCTATCATCTCAGACCAGGACAACAGGTTCCTTAGTACATTTTGGTCTAGTCTCTGGCTGATGCTGGACACCAAGCTCACTAAGTCCACAATTTTCCATCCCCAAACTAATGTCCAGATAGAGGTCGTCAACAGGATGATCGTACACATTTTGTGCATGTACAACTCAAAGAATCCACACACATGGGATGAGAGCCTCCCCTATCTCTAGCATAGCTATAACCGGCCTCTCCACATCTCGCGTGGCCACAACCCTTTTCAGGTGGGCTTGGGATTCTAGCCACTATGTCCCATTGATGTGGCCATACCATTTGCATCTACTCAGGAAGATTCAGCTCATGTCCAGTCTGAAGCCGATTAGGCAAACAACTTCATTGAGAACATCCAACATATCCGCCAATAGGTCCACCACATTCTAGAGAAATCAAATGCCAAATACAAGCAGTGACATCATCAACATTGGGTGCCACACAATTTTCATGTGGGTGACAAAGTCTCGTTGCATTTGTAGAAGGAACGCCTTACCGTAGCCTATCGGAAACTCAGACCACTCTGATATGGTCCTTACACCATTACCAAGGTTGTGGGAGACAATGAATTTGAGCTTAGAATTCCCCCATTCCTTGGACTACACCCAGTGTTCAATGTGGATCGCCTTCAACCATACTTTCCACCATTGCTAGACACATCAGACATTGCAGAACAACTCACACCTACAGAGTTAAATCTGGATTGCATGGAATAAGCCACAATTGATTGAATCATGGACACGTAGATCAAGAACACTTGACAACAAAGGATCCAACTATATCGAGTTGTCAAAGGAGGCCAACTCCTTCACCACGGCAAGTGACTCACTAGGGACCGAGTTGAGTAGAAGTTTCCTCATCTCATGGAGGAACTCAATGCAATGGAGACCATTGCTTCCTAAGGGGGGAGGAATGATCCAGGTGGATATTGGTGGCCACCCAGCTATTCCAATTGGACCCCCACCATTGTTTCTTTCTGTTTTTCAGTTTCCTTATTTGTAGCACAATTTACTATTTTTGGCAGTTTTTCAGGTCCTGAACTTTCGGAGTCATTTTGAGGCCCTAAACAACATTGTTTAGGAACATTTTGACCTAGGTTTCTTGTTTTACATTCAAAAGTTGTATTCCTTGGATATATTTTTCTAACGAGGTATTGTGCACGTCAAACGGAGATTGTATGCCAAAGTTACAACCCCGGGAAGTTGATGTACTAATTTACCCAAACGGGGCCCATAGTTTGGTGCTTCATCTCCTAGGGTTAGGTTTTTGGATGTTTAGGGTTTTCCATTGTTTCTCAATAATAAATAGGCCTTTGAGCCTCATTGTAACACAATTCAGAGGCATGTAGCCGCCACATCTCTTCTTAGAGATAAGCCACCATCGCCCGAGCTAGTCTTATTTCCATTCCGTTTGTAAGCATATTTCAGTATTTGATATTAATGAAATGAAGTGTTCTTTCTATTGCATCTTTGTATTTATGGTTATATTTGTAATTTTTTGCGTTCCTATTTAAATCTGGATCACTGTTAGTGAGAAAGGGTACAACGAGGTGTTTCATGTTACCAGGAATGCGGTCATTCTACAACCCAGGTGCAGGCTAAGAGCTCAACAACTAGATATTAAGATCTATTCCAACATGAACTCATCTATGTCCTCCTGAATGCTTTGACATCCCTTTTCTAAATTAAGCATCAATTTCTTTTTGGTAAGAACTTTCTTGATTTCCAGGATGGTGGCAGTTCTATCCTCAATTTCCAATTGCTCCAATTGGTGCTTGTTTCTTCTATTCAAAAGGTTGATTAATTAGGTTGCCTCTTCAGGTTTATCCCTGAATTCTTCTTTGGCTTTCTGTATGGCTTCTACAACTATTTTCACTAGCTCAGTTTGCTCAAAAATGATCTAGATGGAAGGCCAAATATCATTGATGGAATCAATGATATTGGTCCATAAAATGTCTTTTATATCTTTCAAAGGTTTTTCAAATGTTAATTCCTTCTCCAAGACTCATTCCTCGCTTTTATTTCTTTGTACTTTCCCTTGATATCCATGCTCTATTCAGAGGAAGCCCTAAAAGAAGACACCTCTATACTTTGTTATCTATCCAATACATACATGTGTGAAGTGGATGGGGTCCCACCTGTTGGGATAGTTTGTAGGCTCTCTGTCCTCTCGAGCATTGTGTTTCATGAGGTCTCCTTAATGATTTCTTCTTAAGAATGAGGACTCATCCTATGCCCTTTAGCAAAGGCTTAATCAGTAGGCAAGCTAGAAGGAGTGGCCTCTTCCCTGCCTCTCTTAGGATTTCTTTCCTCATTAAGATGAGTTTGTAGAACTGGAGGGTTGCTCATGATCTGCTAAGGTGGAGCCAACAACTCTGAAATGCCAGGATGCTCTGATTCTTCTTGTTGTCCTGAATGTTCTACCTAGTCTGATGTATTTTGTTGTTTCGGTGGCTGAGTGTTAGGTTCCTGTGACCTTTTTGGTGATGACGTCTCTCCGGGCACCTGTGCAAAGAATTTTTCATCAATTCGTCTCTCAAAATCTACCCATACATTGTCAACTTCTACCTGTGTGATATCCTGATCTATGAGAGTTCCTTCCACCCATTCATTCTGATTTGCATATTGCTCAATCTCTGGGATCCTATGGTGGATGTAGGGGGATAGCTTATTCTTTTGTCTTCTGTCACTGATGAAGCTATGAGGGTCATAAGGCCAGATGAAGCTTTTTCTCAATCTCAATCTCTCAAGGAGTTACTCTGCCTCTCTCCCTGCTCCTCTGTTGTTGCAAATGAATGGGCCTAGGTGATCCTTTATCCTCAACTGATCTTTCTTCTTTGTTTTTACAAAGTGGATTTCATCAGAATTGATTATTTCCCACTAACATAGTAGTTACTGGGTGAACAAACAAATCAATGAAATCTGTGTAGGGATGAGGAGAAGAGTTATAATAGTGAAATATAGAGGTTCAAAAGACAACAGAGCTAGGATTCCCTCTGGTGTCAAGCTTTTCGATAGAGAAAGGGAATTTATCAGATTGGTAATAGAGAAAATGATGATACAAAATTGAGGAATATTTAAACACTCTCTCATTCTCTAATCTCATGAATTGGTCATGTATTTTGTTTGCAATGAATGAAGCATAGTCAAATTTAGTTGTAGGTGGTTGACCAGGGGTAAAAATAGTCATGAAAGCTAAGGTTAATTCATCTGCATACTCATGAGTGGTAAAACCCAAAATGCAAGCAATCATGATGATGATATCCTTGCCCGAATCAGTAGAGAAGCATGACATGTAGGGAGGGGGGTCTTTTGGCTTGTGTTTCTCTTCAATAAAAGTCTAACAGACTTTGGTAATTTCAGAACTGGACATCTTTGTATATTTCTCAAGTAAATCGACAATGGAAAGGGGAGTGAGGTCCCGACCAGGCTACAATTGTAACATCTCATTTATAGATTCGGTTGTAATGGTGAATAATATTTTCTGGTCCTGGGACATTACAACCCTCATATTAGGGTCATAGTTTGCATGGCATTGGTGGACAATATCTAGGAAAATATGGATAGAAGAGAATTGATTACTTAGGTAGCTTCGATTCCCAAAGACCTATGTTATCTGAGTGGTTTAGATAATTGTCCTGGTACCTACAATATAATTTCAAGGGGCTATCATCAAAAGTCAGGTCTTTTATTTGAAAATCTCGGTCGGCCAAGGGAAGGTGGTCCAAATCCCTGTGGGGGGTAGTGATTGGCATGATATTTATGGCGATGAGAGCTTCCATCCTTGGTTCTTGTGTATTCAAGGATGCTAGGAGGGAGTGTACTGGTCTGCAATGGCAACTGGGAACTCAGCGGCTTTGTGGAGTTGATGTTTTTGAACGCAGGTTCATAACATGAACGTTCTTCTCTGTGCATGAGAACAAAATGTTCTTTTGTTTCGAAAGAATAAAAATAATGATTACCTTTGTTTTTATTCCCAAAGTCAAAATGTTTGGTGGGTATGGTGAAAGGGACAGGTAGCGACAAGGTATGGTGAAAAGGACAAGTGGCGCCAGCCGATGGATGGGACATTTTGTCTTTAGCGAGGGCGGTAATGGCTTTTATCGCACCACTTTTGAGCACTGGGTGGTATTGTCAGAGGTCCGCCTGATGCCATTCATCGGGCGACACGTAGCTTCGGGTGAACAATGAAATCGCTCACATCGGGTGGATAACGTTCGGCATCGTAGGCCGCCAGATATGAGCATCGACCGTCGGATCTGAAAGGGTCAGATCACACAATGATCAGGGCATGGATGTGATCGGGAGTTAATGGAGGGGCCCAACGGGGTTTTTTAATGAGTGGAAGGTTAATTAAATGTGGATTAGGGAGGCTTAATGATGTTGGGGACGATTTGATTGGCGGAGATAGATTATTAATTAACCGCTGATCGACTAATTAATCTCTATTAGCTAGCGGGGGATTTGGTTATTAATTAATCGATGATCGACCAATTAATCCCTTATTATTCAATAATAAAGTTTATGTTTCAAACATAGGGCGGGATATTAATATAAGGGTTTTATTATATAACTATAGGGGAAGGGTTTATTGTTTTTCGGGATTTAATACATAATAAAGTTAATAAATTTATATGAAATGGGCGGAAAGTATCTTTACCATAACTTTAATGTATAACACATGATTGGTGCACTTTATTCATATACACAAAATACTTAGGGTAAAATAGTTTTTATGAGTTGTTTGAGTGGAACGAGGTTTATATGGGGGGGGGTTCACTTTTCCTAGGTAACAAGGTATTATCCTTAGGAAAAGGGGTTTTTTATGGGAGAATGAATGAATGATGAAGGTGTGAATTTTTATGAGGGGTTTTTAGCTCCTTTGACCTTATAAACTATTGAGCCAAGGGTCTGGTCGCTTCAGAAGTCAGAGAAATTCTCTGAGTCGCTTTAACTTAATGGAACTTTTATTAGCAGGAAATTAGTTACCATGAGGGGTAAAAATGAATGAGGAAATTAATGATGTAACCTTGTAAATGTATCCTTGTCTTCCATACTTTTCAAAGTAATGTAATGATGAAAAAAATAATTTGAGATTTTAACTTAACCATTCATCATACATAATTTTGCAACCAAAAATCTACTTACCCACCTGCACATCCTACAATTTTTACTTCTTTTATTAGGGTGCACTTAAACTGGGAAACCCTTATCAAACTTTTCTTTTCTTTTACAATGGAAATCTATCTAAGTCTATCCTTATTACATCCAAGGGCTCATATTAAACTGTTGAGCTCCTTTTATTCACTCTACCTATCTACTTATCTGCCAAGATTAAACATTTTGGTTAGATTTTATTCTTTATCTCTAAGCATGAAATTGAAAACATGGAATAACCAAGATTAAACTATTTGGTTACCATGGATTGTGGCATAAGTAACAAGTTGCACACAATCATTTATAAAAAATTAAAATAGTAGTGGCATTTTGGCTTGCACACATTCATGGTCTTTTCATTTTTCTTTGGGGTTCATTTTCTTTCATTGTTTTTACCTTTTCTTTATTCTTTTTGTCCTTTGATTTTTCTTTTAGGACATACCCTCCTTACATTTTTTAATTTTTTTGATTTTTTATAAATATGGAAAACATTTGTAGAAAGCAAAGGTATGTACATATTTCATACATAAACTAGGTCAATCATAAATTATGACACCTATTGGTATAGGAACATAACAGTGGCTCCACTTGGGGATGGCTTTCCCTGGTGGAAAGTCAAGAACTGTAGATCAATGACCTTTTGAAAGAATGTGATTTTACTTTGCAACTTCCCTTGATTTTGTTGCTTTATTGATATCTACGACAGTGAAACTTTTGAAACTTGGGGCCTTCTCTTCACGCTTCAACTCCAAAATTTACCACCCAATCAACACTGAACATTATGAAGGATATAGTATATACAATTGAAATGGTAAAATTAGTAAATTGGGTCAATGTAGTGCTTCAACATTCAACCATTGACATGTCCTCCTTCTATCTCTGCACCATCCAATTCTCTGAGAAAATAAGAGTTATTTCCTCTAAAGGCATATATAATGTATGGACCTTTCCATAGGAAGTCAAACTTCCCATGCTTCCCTTTGTCTTCTCTTCTGGAATCCCATTTCAACACTTTGTCACCAAGGTAAAAGTCTTCTGCTTTAGTTCTTTTCTTAAACACTTTTTTGAGCTTTTCTTGTAATACTTGGGCTCTGAGGTATACTTCTTCCCTCGTTTGTTGCAGATGAATAGTTTGATTGATTCTCCTCTAAATATCATTTTCTTCAACTTGAGCTTCCTAGAGTAGTTTCAGTATTGGAACTCCTAATGATAAGGGGAAAATTGTCGCCATTCCATAGACTAATTGATAGGGATTGGTACCAATAGATTTCTTAGTTGTAAGCCTGTCTGCCCACAAAGCATTAATCAATATTTTGTTCCATGCCTTCGTATTTTCCTTCAACAATTTTTTAATATTATTAATTAAGAATTTATTGGAGGATTCTGCAAGTCCATTCCCTTGGGGATAGATGGTTGTAGAATGACCAAGGGATATAGGGTATCTATGGCAGAAATCAATCATTCTTTTTTATTTAAATGTTGCAGCATTGTTTGTGATAATTCTGTTGGGGCAACCAAATCTGGACAAAATATTAGCCTCTAGAAAACCTATGATAAAAGTGTCAGTGGATTGTCTGTAGGGAATGGCTTTTATCCACTTGGTAAAGTAATCCGTGGCAGTTAGTATCCATTTATGTTGAGCAGAAGAGGGGGGATGAATTTCACCAATGAAGTCTAGACCCCATTGTTGAAATGGTTTTTATGTGGAAATGGGTTTCAAAGGTAAAGGCAGAAGTTTTCGTTTTCCTTCTAAGATCTGACACCTGTGGCAGGAGGTTACAAACTTTCTTACATCAGAAAACATGGTTTGCCAGTAGACTCAAATATCATTGGAGTCAAATAAGTCCTCCAAAGGAGTTAATCCCTTGGGTAATTGGTTATCTTTGAGATTTATGACTTCAGTTTCATCATCCATTATTTCATCAATATCCGTTTGATTTAAGTCTTGATTATATGTTTTTATGAATTTAGTAGGTTGGAGCATGTTTATTGAGTTTTCTTCCAATTTTCTAATGTCTAACTCATTAGTATGATCAAAATCTGAAACCATGTCTACATCTATATTAGTGCTAGCAAACTCTTCATATAATGTCAAAAAGTGATTAATTTGTTTATCATTTTCAAAAACTTGCCAGTTCTTAAGATTATCAGGTATAGTTGGCCTATGCTTAACCTCTGCAGTATATTGGTGATTGGGCTGAAAAGGCAACTTGCAGGCGCTAGAAAACATGGCCATACTATGGGCTTGCATGTTATGTTTTCTGGGAATGGTTGCAAGCTTGGTTTCTAAAAAAGTGTTAAGGATTTCTACAGCTGTACCTCGGTAAAGCCCTAATCTAGGATCTCTGGTTAGGTAAGTACCCTTAATTTGTTTGACTATTAATTCAAAATCTCCCATGATTGACACTCTTATGGCTCCTAAGCTTTTAAATAGTTTAAGACCTAATAGGAGGGCTTTATATTCTTCCATATTGTTTGTGCATTTGAAATTTAATCTATAGGCATGTCCCTCTGCATGATCATTCTCTAAGTTATAAATCCATACCCCTACCCCTGCACCTAATTTGTTTACTGAACCATCAAACTCCAAATGCCATAAGTTTTCATGTTCATAGTTTTCATCCAGGGTAGTGGAAATTTTCTTAGCTAAGGCATCTGGATTTCCTTTTTCATTTGATATCTCTTGAATTTGGACAGTTGGCCTTTCTTTTACAGTTTCTTTTGGTTCTCCTACTATATCATTTGGAATATTTTCTGGATTAGTTTCATCATTATAGAGAATAAAGGAGTCCATGTTAGAATGCACTGAGTAAATAGGGAAGTTTGAGGCTTCTCCCGACTACTCACTACATACTTCATTAAAGTTTCTCTATATAATTTCTTTGGTTGTCCAAAAATAGATATGGTGGCGTGTGACATGTCTAATTGTAGAGACCCCTGAAGCTTTGCACCCTAGGATCTAGGCAACAACATGCCATACTTAAGTGGGATATCTACAACAACAATGTCCATGAGTATAGTTTTGGTAGGGTATTGAACCAAAGAGACACACAAGTCCTTGATAAATCCTAAACACCTAACTTGACTTGAATCAAAAGAGAATAAATCCCTATCAGGTCTAGTGATGTCTAAATTAAGTTTCTCCATAACAGACTTGGGCACGAGATTGTGCGAGGCACCAGAGTCAAACATGGAATTATGCAGAATCTTGTCATGGATATTAAGTCTGACATAGAAGGGTGGTATGCCTCCTTCCATTGGTTTCCCATTTACCTCAAGGCCAAAAATTAACTCGGGTTGGCCATCAAAGAGATTTCCAGAATCTTCATTATCAATGATATTTAATGTTTTACTTATTTGACATCTGTAGGTATCATGTTTTACCAGTTTTGTCAAAGGAACTGAAATTTTAAGCTTGGCTACCTCTGCTCCAAGGTTAAATGGCAAAGGTGTTTTGTCTGTTTGAACATTAGGAGTTTTGGCAGCTATGTTTTCTTCTTTTTCAAAGTTTGGAGCATTTTTTGTTGATTTTTCTAATACAATGTTTGGAGATCCTTCCACTATTTCCTTGGGGGAAAGTGAAGAGGAAGATTGTTCATTATTAGGCAGATTATCATATACATTTTCTATGGTGGGGCGGGAGGATCTTGACTCATTTTAGAAAGGATCTGAAGTGTTTTTGTGACTGGAATTGTATTATCTTTTTAGGTTGATTAGGATATGTTTTCTGGTTTGGATCCGAGGCATCACTATTTTTTCTGCTTCTTAAATTATACTGTTTATGTACCTCAAAGATAGCAGAATCATATCCTTGCCTAAAATCAAATGATTCACCTGTTTTGGTTTGGAATTGTCGTAGCAAATGTGACTCCTAGTCGTCTTGAGTTAGGAAGACATCTTCTTCATCATCTAGACCCATTAAATTTATCTGAGTTTCTGGTTCAGTGTCTTCTGAGTGGGATGCCTCTGCATAATTTTCTTGGAAAGGTGGTCTGATATTCTGGTCAGGATTTTTTTTTCCAGCATTTTGATTATGATTTTTCCTAAAGTTAGGATTTCTCCCTGAATTAGCCTGTTGGCCATCCTAGGGAGATTTCCTTTCAATAATTTCAACTCTATCCAATAATTTGTCCATTCCTTTGACTATAGCATCAACCTTTTGTTCAAAGGGGGTACTTTCTTCTTTTACAGGTATTCTTCTCTCATTCCTAGCTTTGACTCTTTTGGAAAGTAGTTTAGCCTCAACACTTACTACCACACTCTGCATTTCTTCCAGAGTGGGGGGATTTCTCTCTCTTAACTGGAGAGCCATATCTGAATCAAATCCATCAGGAAATTTGATCAGGGCTAGGCTAGGTGGGGGCCTAAGGTCAACTAGAATGGCACTATAAACACTATTGAACCTAGTGCAATAGTCCTGAATGGTTTCATGAGGTCCCCTTCTAAGGTTCTCATATTCAGATAAAATATGAAGGGGGTCCTTCTTTTTCTCCCACCTATTCATGAATTGTTGGTAAAGGACTCTTAAACTGTCTATTCTTTGGGGGGTTAAAGATCTAAACCAGGTTCTAACTTCTCTAGCTAGACTTTGGACAAAAAATCTCTTTTGGACATCTGTTGTGTCAATCTCACGAAGTTCAAAGTAGTTTGTCATTTTCTTAGTATGCTGCTGAGCTGTGTAGGTTCCAGTGCCATCAAAAGTAGTGATTTTACTCTGATAGTCCTATGGCATAGCACCTAGGGCAACATGAATCTCCGGGGGAGCATATCTATTGGCCATGATTCTAGGTTGGGTAGGAGTTGGGGTAATAGGTGGTGTCTGGGTTGCGGAGGAAGAACTAGAGGCAGTGGTAGGGTGTTGAGTGATGATTGATTGGAGAGGAAGTGAAGGGATGAAGGGAGGGGTGGAATGAATCTTAGAAGAGTGAGGGAATAACGATGTACTAACAGAAAGAGAAGTGGTTTCAGAAAGTTCAGGTGTTCTATCTGTGGTAAGAAATGACTGAGTTGAGTTCTACAGGTAACGATCAATTGATAAATTGGCTCGTTGGATTTCAAGTTCTCTGAGGAATTCTGGATCTTGGACTAGGTCCAATAGTTCACTGTCAGATGTAGTTCTAAACAGAGAGAGTTCAACATGTTCGTCAAAAGGAAGGTCTTCTAGGTAAAGCCACTCAACAGGACATGAATGTGATCTGAACAAAGGTCTGGGGCTAATTGAACTTTCTTGTCTTCTAATGATTCTCAGAATCAGGTTGGGATTTTCAAACACAAAAGGAGGATTTGGATCAGGGTTAGCCCTAGTGTAATGAGTTCTCCCTGAAGCCAGATTTCGAGCTTTTAAATGCTTTTCTTTTATGGATTTTTCAAAATAACTTTTATTGTTTCTTTAAGATGCTTAAAATCAAACTTTAGAATTTCTTAAAGGTTTATTTTAATTGAGGTTTTGTTCTTCCCCAGTGGAGTCACCACTACATTATCACTCAGATTTCCCTTAGAAATTATTCAAAAGAAGGAAAGGATCCAAGATAACTACAAACTAATCTTTTAAGTACAGATCCTAGCCAATCTATACTTAGAGAGGGCTCTCTCTTTATGATTTATCATTGTTTTGGGATTATTTTAGGCTAGTTATGAAAGTTTAAGTGTGTTTTGATTTTGATTAGGTGGTGGAATTCTGGAACAGATGGGTAGAGAAAGCCTTCAGTCCATTGGGCTATGGAGTCAAACAAAGAGTTGCTTAACTGGATCAGATCAATTGCTAAAGGAAGAGTTCACAGGGCAAGCTAGCACAACAAAAAGAAAATCTGTGGGTTGAAATGGATGAGGTAATCCTAGTCAAGGTAGAAGGGCAATGAAGAATCCTTAAACCGGGATCAGGATGAGGAATCAAGGGAGATCAGTAGTAAAGGGAAATTAAGAATATTTTACTATTGACCTAAGGAAAAACTAAGGAATTAGGGGAGCAACTAAGATTTCCCAAACTAAGGTAATTCAGTAGAAAATAGTGAGAATGTAAAGATACCAAAACAGAGGGAATTTAGCTAACTCTGAAATAATTTTCTTTATTTACCATTCAAATTTTATAAAGAAAACATGTGAATATTTATAAAATGATGAGAAAACAATAATAACATGAAGAGATAATACCTAGTTGGTTTCCATCATGCACAAGAATCCTGTGAAATGTATTTAACTTTATTTCATGATCCAGCAGCCAATCCAAACTTAATTACAACAACTCACTAGCTTGATATGAAATGTATACCAGAAATGTCTTTGAATCCACCCTAATGACTTCAGTTTCTAAAGTATTTATACAAAAATTACACAAAAATATCTCTTAACCATATGATATTTATTCCACGAAATACAAAATATATTTTACATAAAGATAGAGACAGATGAAAAATAGAATATTGTTGTCCCTTTATTTGTGAACAAGCTAGAGGTTGGAATTCGAATTTGTCTCTTGCATTTTCTCCGGTAATTATGTGCTCGATCTCCTTCTTACTTTGACCTACTGATACTCTTTACCTGTATTCTGATACTTCATCTTCAGGTGCTTCATAGGTGCTTCACTTCATCTTCTATATAAGAAAGGTTCTCTAAACCATCATAAAGCACTTTTCCAGTGGGTTGTGATTTCACTTTGGAAGAGCTGGCTTGACTCCTCGCCTATTTGTGCAGTCTCTCAATGTAGTCATCCTGAGTCATCAATTTGTCATGTATGACCATTGGGCTGGAAAGGCATTTCTCCTTTAAAATGCCATATTTCAACATGAACTCATCTATGTCCTCCTAAATGCTCTGACATCTCTTTTCTAAATTAAGCATCAAGTTCTTTTTGGTAACAACTTTCTTGATTTCCAGGATGGTGGCAGTTCTATCCTCAATTTCCAATTGCTCCAATTGGTGCCTATTTCTGCTATTCAAAAATTTGATTAATTGTGTTGCCTCTTTAGGTTTATCCCCCAATTCTTCTTTAGTTTTCTGTATGGCTTCTACAACTATTTTCACTAACTCAGTTTGCTCAAAAATGATCTAGATGGAAGGCCAAATATCATTGATGGAATCAATTTATTGGTCCATAAAATGTCTTTTATATCTTTCAAATGTTTTTCAAATGTTAATTCCTTCTGTAGGACTTCGATTCTTTCTTTCATCCTTTTAGTTTTCCTTTCCTCTTCCTTGTTTTGAATTTGAGCAAGCTCATAATGGGTCTCTAAGCTTTCCATTTGTTCTTTAAGTTTCTTCAACTTTGCTGCCTGGATACTCATTTGTTCCATGGCTTTGATCATTTCCTCTATTTTCTCTACTATTTGCCCTGTGCTGGTTGATGTACCTGTAGTTGAAGTAGTCTTTGTCAATGGAAATGTTGTGATTGGTGGAAATGTTGGTACTAAAGCAGTTGCCAGAGTGGAAGGCACAACTGTAGAAACTATTGGAATAACAGTCTGAGGGGCAGTGGCCGGCTCACTTTGCTTAGACTGTATTGCCTTTTCTAATTCATCTTCAGTTTCCTTTAGTTGGTCATTTAGTCCTAGGAGCAAGTCCATGAGTTCTTCCTCCTTTTTCCTTTCTACAACTTCTGCAGTTTGGGGATGGTGGAGTGGAGGGATCTTTAGCTAATTTTTCAAGGCAACTATGTCATCATTCTTCTTTTTGATAAGTTGTTCAACTGCTTTCACATCTTTGGGATCATGTCCCAATTCTATCACCAGGTCCTCTAAAGATTTTATTCTAGTATCCTTAGCTTGAGAGGAAGCTTTCTCTAATTGCAGTTGTGCAGACGTGTTATGTAATGAATTTTGCAGTTGATGGGTTGCAATGGCCTTGCTGGTTAGAGTTGAATAAACCATTTCAACAGTCTGCTTGTGAAGCTCTATCTGGTCAATAGGATTAATATCCTTTGCCAACACCCCAAAATAAGTTTTCAAGTAGTCTTCCATGGATTTTGGTTGCTGTATAGTGGGCTTTAGAAAACTCATATGCATTTTTCCCTCTTTTATGTCAAAAGCTAACATAAGTCTGGTTTGGTTTGTTGGGGCCATTTTTAGGTAATGAGCATAAGTTTCTACTTTCAATTTCTCATTCCTCACTTTTATTTCTTTGTATTTTCCCTTGATATCCATGCTCTATTCAGAGGAAGCCCTGAAAGAAGACACCTCTGTACTTTATTGTCTATCCAATACTGCATGTGTGAAGTGGATGGGATCCCACCTATTGGGATAGTTTGTAGGCTCTCTGTCCTCTCAGGCATTGTGTTTCCTGTGCTCTCCTCAATGAATTCTTCTATAAAATGAGGATTCATCCTATGCCTTTTAGCAAGGGCTTCATCAGTAGGCCTGCTGGAAGGAGTGCCTCTTCCCTGCCTCTTTTAGGATTTCTTTCCTCATTAAGAGGAGTTTGTAGAACTGTAGGGTTGCTGATGATCTACTAAGGTGGAGCCAACTCCTCTGAAATTTCAGGATGCTCTGGTTCTTCTCGTTGTCCTGAATGTTCTACTTGGTCTGATGCATTTTGTTGTTCTGGTGGCTGAGTGCTAGGTTCCTGTGACCTTTTTGGTGATGAGGTCTCTCCTGGCACCTGTGCAAAGAAATTTTCATCAATTCGTTTCTCCAAATCTACCCATACATTGTCAACTTCTACCCATGTGCTATCCTGATCTATAAGAGTTCCTTCCACCCATTCAATCTGATTTGCATATTGCTCAATCTCTGGGATCCTGTGGTGGATGTAGGGGGATAGCTTATTCTTTTGTCTTCTATCATTAATGAAGCTATGAGGGTCATACGGCCAGATGAAGCTTTTTCTCAATCTCAATGTCTCAAGGAGTTCCTCTGCCTCTTTCCCTGCTCCTCTGTTGTTGCAAATGAATGGGCCTAGGTGATCCTTTATCCTCAACTGAGCTTTCTTCTTTGTTTTTACAAAGTGGATTTCATTAGAATTGATTATTTTCCTGTAGTACTCCAGGGCAAATAATCTCATGGGGACATATTTGGGCAATTTATATGGAGGCAATTCACACCCATAAATTCTGAACTCGGTATGGTTTTGGTACAAGTACCAATCCCCAACCTTGTACTGCTTGGATAACTCAAGATTTTTTTTAATATCTGTACTAATCCTGGGAGGAGGATTTCCCACTAACATAGTAGTTACTGGGTGAACAAACAAATCAATGAAATCTATGTAGGGATGAGGAGAAGAGCTAGAATACTGAAATATAGAGGTCCAAAAGACAACAGACCTAGGATTCCCTCTGGTGTCAATCTTTTCGACAGAGAAAGGGAATTTATCAGATTGGTAATAGAGAAAAAGAAGATACAAAATTGAGGAATATTTAAACACTCTCTCATTCTCTAATCTCTTGAATTGCTAATGTATTTTGCTTGCAATGAATGAAGCATAGTCAAATTTGGTTGTAGGTGGTTGACCAGGGGTAAAAATAGTCATGAAAGCTAAGGTTAATTCATCTACATACTCATGAGTGGTAAAACCCAAAATGCACGCAATTATGATGATGATATCCTTGCCTAAATTAGTAAAGAAGCATGACATGTAGGGAGGGGGGTCTTTTGGCTTGCGTTTCTCTTCAATAAAAGTCTGACACACTTTGGTAATTTCAGAACTGGACATCTTTGTAGATTTCTCAAGTAAATCGGTAATGGAAAGTGGAGTGAGGTCCTGACCAGGCTACAATTGTAACATCTCATTTATAGATTCAGTTGTAATGGTGAATAAGATTTTCTGGTCTGGGGACATTATAGCCCTCATATTAGGGTCATATTTTGCATGGCATTGGTGGACAATATCTGGGAAAATATGGACAGAAGGGAATTGATACTTAGGTAGGTTCAATTTCCAAAGACCTATGTTATCAGAGTGGTTCAGATAATTGTCCCAATACCTAGAATATAATTTCAAGGGGTTATCAACAAAAGTCAGATCTTTTATTTGAAAATCTCAGTTGGCCAAGGGAAGGTGGTCCAAATCCCTCTAGGGGGGTAGTGATTGGCATGATATTTAGGGCGACTGGAGCTTCCATCCTTGGTTCTTGTGTATTCAAGGATGTTGGGAGGGAAATTCAGGGGTCTTTATGGAGAACCAGGTCATTTTTATGGAGAATGGTATTGGTGCACAATTTGGAGGCGGTGTACTGGTCTACAGTGGCGACTGGGAACTGAGTGGCTTCGTGGACTTGATGTTTTTGCAAACAGGTTGATAGCATGAAAGTGCTTCTCTGTGGATAAGAATAGAATGTTCTTTTGTTTTGGAAGAATAAAAATAATGATTACCTTTGTTTTTATTCACAAAGTCAAAATGTTTGGTGGCAATGGTGAAAGTGATAGGTGGTGACAGGGTATGGTGAAAAGCACAAGTGGCGCCAGCCGATGCATGGGACATTTGTCTTTAGTGAGGGCGGTAAGTGGGAGCGATAATGGCTTTTGCTGCACCGATTTTGAGCACTGGGCAGTATTGTCAGAGGTCCACCCAATGCCATTCATTGGGCAACACGTAGCGGCAGTGTGAACAGTGAAACCGCTCACATCGGGTGGGTAACGTTCGGCATTGGAGGCCGCCCGATATGAGCTTCGACCATAGGATCTGAAAGGGTCAGATCGCACGGTGATGGGGGCATGGATGTGGTCGAGAGTTAATGGAGGTTCCCGACGGGGTTTTTTTAATGAGCGGAAGGTTAATTAAATGCGGATTAGGGAGGCTTAATGATGTTGGGCACGATTTGATTAGCGGGGACAAATTATTAATTAACCGTTGATCAGCTGATTAATCTCTATTAGCTGGCGGGGGATTTGGTTATTAATTAATCGATGATCAACCAATTAATCCCTTATTATTCATTAATAAAGTTTATGTTTCAAACTTAGGGCGGGATATTAATATAATGGCTTTATTATATAACTATAGGGGAAGGGTTTATTGTTTTTCGGGATATAATACATAATATATTTCCTTGGTAACATGGTATTATCTTTAGGAAAAGGGGTTTTTTAGGGGAGAATGAATGAATGATGAAGGTGTGAATTTTTATGAGGGGTTTTTAGCTCCTTTGACCTTATAATTTATTGGGCCAAGGGTCCAGTCCCTTCAGAAGTCAAAGAAATGATCTGAGCCCCTTTAACTTAATGGAACTTTTATTAGCAGGAAACTAGTTACCATGAGGGGTAAAAATGAATGAGGAAATGAATGATGTAACCTTGTAAATGTATCCTTGTCTTCCATGCTTTTCAAAGTAATGTAATGAGGAAAACAAATGATTTGAGCTTTTAACTTAGCCATTCATCATACATAATTCTGTAACCAAACATCTACTTACCCACCTACACATCCTACCATTTTTACTTATTTCATTAGGGTGCACTTAAACTAGAAAACCCTTATCAACTTTTCTTTTCTTTTACAATGGAAATCTATCTAAGTCTAACCTTATTACGTCCAAGGACTCAGATTAAACTGTTGAGCTCCTTTTATTCACTCTACCTATCTACTTATCTGCCAAGATTAAATAGTTTGGTCAAATTTTATTCTCTATCTCTAAGCATGAAATTGAAAACATGGAATGACCAAGATTAAACTATTTGGTTACCATGGATTGTGGCATAAGTAACAAGTTGCACACAATCATTTATACAAAATTGAAATAGTAGTGGCATTTTGGCTTGCATACTTTCATAGTCTTTTCATTTTTCTTTGGGGTTCATTTTCTTTCATTTCTTTTACCTTTCATTTATTCTTTTTTTCCTTTTATTTTTCTTTTAGGATATACCCTCTTTACATTTTTTATTTTTATTTTTTTATTTTTTTACAAATATGGAAAACATTTGCAGAAAGCAAAAGTATGTACATATTTCAGAGATAAACTAAGTCAATCATTAATTATGACACCTATTGGTATAGGAACGTAATATTATCAAGACCTCATCAAGTTCCATCATCAAGTGTAGTCCTCCATATGTCATCAAGTGTTAAGGTCTAGATCATCAAAGAAGGCACATGATTAGCATTTGTCACTTGGAACTTCTTAAGACTTCTTCATTAGTGGCTTGACATATTAATTGATGGCATCCTTGTCAAACAAGAGTCATGACATCATCATCTGGAATCAGGCATCTCAAGAATATTTTCCATTTCAGGCAATGCCATATTGACATCAATGACAACCTTGATTAAAACACTTTGTTGGTTTTTGGTAGCTTGAGAGGTACTGTGGGCTTGGAACCCAAGATGTGGTATTTGAACCCAAGATAGTGGGTGTGAATCCATGAGTAGTTTCGATGATTTTACACTTGAAGGTGTTAGAGGACCCTTAGAGGAGAAAGGAGCAATGAAAATCATTGAAATCCGAGCTCTAGAAGTGGAGAAATGAGTTTTTTATTGTAGTTGTTGGGTTTGTATAGGAATTGTTCAAGTCAGCAAGAGTTATTTTATGTCACTTGAAAAGTTGTCAAGCTCACACATGTGATTTGTTGGAGCCCTTCTATTGTAAATAAAAGGTGATGGAGACTCATTTTAAGCATCCAAAAGTGCAATCAAATCACAAAGATCACTTATGTTTTTTAGGTTTTAACCCTGTACAGAAATTACTTGCAGACAAATTCTAAAAACATAAAATAAATAATGACGATAAATAAAACAAATACAAAGATATTTTCCCCTGGATCCCAAAACTAGGACTACCAGATTGATTTTTCATTATGTTCCTTTCAATGTTACAATACATAGATATACATCTGAGGCATTCATAAACCCCAATCCATTAACCCTAGATTCGAACATAACTGTAGTTCCCTTGATTAGATCTTCAAAATACCATGGGCAGAAAACCATCATTCCCAAAACCATGTGCGAAACCTATGCACAAAACCATAGGTAGGTCCACCCACCTAATATAGGGTCCAAAAAAAACTCACAGGGAGCTGCCCCATACCTCATACATGGGGGCTACTGCCCCCCTGAAACCCCCTCACGTGTTGTGGCTAGTCATGGAAAGAATATAACACACACTCAACATTCTCCCATTTGTTGTTTTCTTTTCCACACAGGGGGGAACAAGAGAGCTTAGTCATTGGTCCATCCCTGCAACACCCATTGTTTCTCTAACCAAGAAAAATTCTCAGTGCTCACAAACTTCGTCAATGCATCTGCATCATTCTTTAAAGTGTCCACCTTCACCAACAAAACCTTTTCGCCCTCAACCATATCCATCACAAAGTGATATTGAAAATCAATGTGCTTTGTCCTTAAATGATAAGCAAGGTTCTTTGCCAATAAAATTTCACTTTGGCTGTCATAGTGTATCCTTATATCTTGTTGTACTAACCCCATATTGAACACAATCTCTGCAACCAAACCACTTCCTTCCTTGCATGAGTCATTGCCCTGTATTTTTTCTCTGTAGTTGAAAGTGCCACTACATACTGTCTCTTGCTCATTCAACTGAATACTTCTCTAAATAGATTAAACACATACCCACTTGTAGACCTTCTCTGATCTAGATCTCCAGCCTAGTTTACATCAACAAAGCCATGAATGTCTAAAACTTTGCCAATCCCGATCTTCCTTGGTAGCATAGACCATAATCACTAGTGCCACGCAAAGACTTGAAAATCCACTTCACTGATGTCCAATGCTCATTCCTTGGTTTTGACATAAACCTACTCAATACTCCCACTGCATGTCCAATGTCTGGTCTAATACAGACAATTTCATACATCAGGCTACTAACTGCACTTGCATATGGAACATGGGACATGTCATCTTCCTCTTCTTGTATCTTCAGACACTGTTCAATAGGTAAGTTTACACCTACAGGAATAGGAACCTTCACCGGTTTACTATCATGCATATTAAAGCTCTGTAGTATTTTCTCGACATATTTCCTCTAGTTTAACTAGAGCTTCCTCTTTGGCTGATCTTGTTTAATTTCCATGCCCAAAATATAGTTTGCAGCACCAAGATCCTTCATGTCAAATTAGGAGGACAATTGGGTCCTCAAAACCTGGATAATTTCTTTGTCATTTCCAATCAGCAACATATCATCCACATACAAGACTAGATAAATAGCATGGTCACCAATTAATTTAAAATACACATAGTGATCCACTTTTCTTCTGGTGAAGCCAAGTCCTCGTATAAATGTATCAAATTTCTAATACCACAACCTTGGTGATTGTTTTAACCCATACAAAGTCTTTTTAATCTGCATACTAGTTCTTTCTTTCCCTCCACCGCAAAGCCTTCATGTCGTTTCATGTAGATCTCTTCTTCTAGATCCCCATGAAGAAATGATGTCTTCACGTCCATCTGTTTCTACCTCAAAATCAAAAGCAACAACAATAGATAAAGGTAATCTAATAGAAGCTACCTTGGCAAAAAGAGAAAAAATATCACCAAAATCAATTCTTGGCACCCAGGAATAACCTTTTGCTACCAACCAAGCTTTGTATTTCTACACCTTGCCTTCTGCATTCATCTTCTTTTTAAACACCCATTTTCTTCCAATGGGTTTCCTTCCAGCCGACAACTCCACCATATCCCAAGCCTCATTTTTATCCAATGATGCCATTTCATCAACCATGGCCTCTTTCTAGAGTTTACCATCCTCTGAATCTATTGCCTCCCTAACAGTTATAAGATAATCATTAGTAATAGATAAAGAAAAATTTGAACAAAAAGAAAATGGATTGGTATTTGGTTGCCTTCTTTCTCGAACTGATCTTCTCACGGCTAGAGTTTGTGGCTCTTCATCTTTTGATTCATGTTCTCCTGTAGAGTCTAATTCTCCCTCCTTTAGCTCAAACTATATCTTCTCGGGTTCCTTTGGTAGAACTTCATGTTTAATAACTTCTTTCACCTTTCTAAACACCACATCTCGGTTATACTATATTCTTTGTTTCTAGGTTCCAAAGCTTATAACCTTTTAAACCATCCTTATACCCAATAAAGATGCATCTTTCATATTTACCATCCTATTTGGTTCTTTTCTCCTTTGGAACATGTACATATGTATCACAACCAAATACCCTCATATGTGAAAGAGAGGGTTTCTTACTAGTTCATACCTCATGTGGAGACTTATCCTCCAACGCTGATGAAGGTGTTCTATTAACGAGGTAACATGCAGTCTACACCACCTCTGCCCATAATTCTTATCCTAACCTAGCACCACTAAGCATGCTTCTTGCCTTTTCCATCAACATCATGTTCATTCTTTTTGCAACTCCATTTTGCTAAGGTGTGTATGGAGTAGTCTTTTGATGTGTTATACCACACTTCTTGCAGAAATCTTCAAATTCATTCTTACAAAACGCTCCACCATTATCTTTCCTCAACACCTTTATCTTCTCTATTTGAATTTCCACGAGAGCCTTAATTTCTTTAAACCTCTCAAAGACTTCAAATTTCTTCCTAATGAAATAAATCCATGTATTCCTTGAGAAGTAATCTATAAATGATACATACTACATAGACTTACCCAATGATGGAACCGACACAGGTCCAAACACATCACTATGCACAAGCTCTAATATCCCTTTCACCCTCTTAGCACCAGAGGGGAAACTCATCCAATTCTGCTTCCCATATAAACAATGTTCACAAAAATCGAAATCCAGAGAGAAATTAGACATACCTTATACCATACCATTACCATGAAGTATTCAAAGGCCCTTCTCTCCAATATGTCCAAGCCTTTGATGCCATAGCATGGTCTTTTCTCGAGAGACCGCTAGATTTCTGCTCCACTTTCAGGAACCATAGAAATATTGCACCTATCAATAACAATACTGCCTAGAATCTTGTACATAGTTCCAATCCGAACTCCTCGCAATAATACCAGTGCTCCCGAAACCATCTTGCAGGTCGCTTTCTCGAGAAATTTTTTTATGCCTACATCATCCATATTGCTTGCATAAATCATATTTTTGGCCAATTCAGGAATATCTAGAACACCCATAAGTGTTTTAATCCTTCCACCTTGAACCTTCATCTTGAATTTTCCTCATTCGACGATTATGGCCTTCCTTTCATACCCTAAGAAGACGTCACCACCATCATATTTCTCATACTCGTAGAACCACTCCCTATGGGGAGTGAAGTGAAAGGATGCACCTGAGTTAATCAACCATGCCTTATGATCTACATGTGTACTTGAAGAAGAAGCTAAGTACACATCCCCACCTTCATCTTAGGTGGTTTTTGCCTATATAGAAGGAGCATCATCAGATCCCTTTCCTTTCTCAGGAGCTTTAAATCTATAATCCCTTTTGAAGTGCCCTTCCTTTCCACATTTCCAACCTACCTTTATAGGTTTTCCTAGAGATTTAGATCTCCCTCTAGATTTAGATCTCCCACTCGAGGAATTATTTTTATTTCTATTCTGGGACCATTCTCATACACACAAGGCATCTCCATTCTGGCTCTCCATATTTTTCTCTCTCATCTCCTTCGACAACAAGGATGAGACTATTTCATTAAACTTCAAGGTAGTTGTATTGTTACCTATAGCAACAACCAGACTATCCCACGAAATTGGTAGAGAATGCAACAAACTGATGCACTTATCTTCATCTCAAATTTTTATATCAACAGATAACAACTAGCTTACCACAATATTAAATGCATTCAGATGCTCTGTCATTGAGTCTCCATCCTTCATGCTCAGGTTATACAACTTTTTTCACAGGAACAATTTTGTCACCAGAGACTTAGATTGGTACAAATTCCTTAAATTGACCCATAAAGCCTTCATCGTAGCTTCCACTGATACATTCAACAATACTGAATCTGAGATACACAATTGTATTGTGCCCTTTGCCTTCCAATCCAACTTCGCCCAGTCTTCTGCTGACATTGTCGTTGGTTTAGTACTTGAATCTACCATGATCCACTGATCTTTATCCACCAGTAGATCCTCCATATTGAGTTTCCACAACTCAAAACTCTAACCATTAAATTTCTCGATCTTTATCTTTCCACTTCTCACCATCTTCTTTTATCCCACAAATCTCCCACTAAACAAGGTGTACCAGAGGCCCGAGCAAAACCCCTCAGCAGCAAAGGCATCCCCTTGAAGCCAAAACAATTCTGATACCAAATGTAGGTCTTAACCCTATATAGAAATTAACTACAGACAAATTCCAAAAACATAAAACAAACAACGATGAGGATATAAAAAAAACACAAAAAACTTTTCCCCTAGATCCCAAAATCGGGGCTACTAGATTGATTTTTAATTATGTTCATTTCAATGTTACAATACATATATATACATGCCAAAGCATTCATAAACCCCAATCCATTAACCTTGGATTAGAACATAACCATAGTTCCCTTGACCGGATCTACAAAATACCATGGGCATAAAACCATCATTCCCAACACCATGTACGAAACCCATGCACAAAACCATAAGTAGGTTCACCCAGCTAATGTAGGGTCCAAAAAAAATAATTCCTGGGGCGTTGCCCCAGATCTCGTACAGGGGGGCTACCACCCCCGTCAAATCCCCCAACAGGGGGTTATGACCCCCTGCTGTGCCCTGCGAAATGAACAGGGGGCTCTATTGTCCCCCCTATGACACCCCTACACGTGCAACTAGTCGTGGAAATAATTTAACACACACCCAACATGTTTGGGCCGTAGATCCTAGGAGCAGATTTTAGTGAATATTTAAGGAGAATTTTATGCTTTCTTAAGACTATCTAAAGGCTGAGTTGGATCAGAGTGCAGGCCGAGTTGATTGGGCTAGGTTCTAGATTGTTTTGAGTGTGTTTGGGTGGTCTTTCTCTACCCGTAGTTCCTTTTATTGTTGCAGACCTGGGCTGAGACATGTATCTTCCTGTGGATAGGGCCGAAAGGCCCATAAACAATAGATATTCATCTACTTAGGCAGCCACAAACCTTCCTTAAGCTTGATGATTGAGTTGAGAGGGCCGAAAGGCTTAACTATGGGTGGATACTAGCTCTAATAGCCAACAAAGGAAGGAGGAGTAGGGAATGAGGAGGCCATAGGTGTAGAGAGGCATATGATGCAATTTAGAAGGCTTGATGTGGACTATAGTTGTTCCCTAACCAAATCACGGAGTTTCAGCACTGAGACACCAGACCTAAGGTATGTGAATGAAGTGTTTGAGGTTGATTGATTGCTAGTTCGATAGGTCCAAGTTTGGAAAGATGTATTGGAATCCTTGTGGATTGTTGGAGGGAAACGAGAACGGGTCTAAGAGTATCCTTATAGAAGTGGACAGTAAGGAAGTTGGACAACTATGAGTTGGGTGAAGTGTGGGTAGCTTAAGTATCTCCTTGATGGATAAAGGAGGCTACCGAAGGAGGCAGCTTGGAGGTCAAGGTTTGGCCAGCTTGAGGAGTGAAGTTGACAACCCGTGTTCATCATTAGAGAAGTGATATTTGATGGTGATAGGTAGAAACCCTCCATCCCTATGTTATTCTTCATTAGAGAAACACAGGAAGACAATAGTGGGAAGAAGAGCCTGAGTAGCTGAGGAGCAACATCGGGTAGTTGTGAGTTTCTTACAAATGGAGTTGTGAACAATTCAATAAGAGTCTCAATGTGTTGATACATTGACGGAAAAACGATTAATGTGAAAGAAATTAGATAATCAAGATTTAGTGGCTAGATGGACTTGTAGCATTGGTAGAGGCAGGTGCTATGAATTGGGAGTGAAGGACCCGTATGTGTACATGATATGAAAAATAAGTTGTGATCATGCACTACATCATCTAGACCGTCAGATTATCTTGTATTTATATTATTGTACCATTGGATATTTGAGTGCCATTATCCCTGGTGCAGGAGCCCTAGACCATTGTATTATTCAGTTGCATTAATATAACAAATATTTGGTTATTGTACATATTTGTGTAAAAACTTGTGTATATTTTGTGCATTAGTAGATTTTTTGTTGTTTATATTCCATTTTGTAAAGTAGCTTCATTGTGATTCTTGATTTGGTAGCGTCTGTGATCTAAGATTCTATCTTAGACACTAGAATCGTGGAAAAATAACATGGTATCATAGGGTGTTTGAGCTACTTTGAAGAGATAGTGAATCAAAGTGTGCACAATGAGATACAACTTAAGAGGGATCTGGTCACATTATAGGTGAAGGGATCACTACAATGTCGAAGCTACAAGTTGGTCTCCAATATGAGGACAAGTTGGAAGGTTTGTCCAATTATAGTCCATGGAAGGAAAGGAACAAGTTGGTCTTGCAGGACAACAGGATCTAGAAGTTTGCTGAGAAAGCCATCAAGAAGCCAAATGACCGTAAGGAGCTGGAAATGTATGAAGAATTAGATAGGAAGGCGAGATTGATCATCCTAGATGGTGTGAAGGACTCCTTAATACCTCATTTGTCCTAGTAGAGCATTGCACATGAGATGTGGATGGCTCTTAAGATTTTGTTCTAGAATAAGAATGAGA
>APFE030888025.1:0-10925 GCA_000404065.3 Pinus taeda | reverse complement strand
ATCTTAATATTAGTAATGAAAGCTAATTTAATTATTTGTTCAGAATTTATTTATCTTTAGCTTAGATTCCTATCAATTTTCTTAAATGAAATTCTCATACAATTCTTCTAGTATTAGTAATGATCTATGAAACTAATATATTTATTTGTTGAAAATTTTTAAAGTTTTCTCAATTATCTAAGATTCTTTGTTTTTAGTTAAAATGTAAATTACTATTTAAATTTTAAGAATTGGAAATTAGGATAAGTGTTTAATACGAGTGTATAGTAGAGAGAGAGAGAAGTGAGGTTGGAGAGTGAGGTGAGAGGTCAAGTGTAACGGGGGAAGTTTTGAGTTAGGAGAGGGTGTTCTAGGATGTTAAAGTAGGAATCCAGTTGTCACTTATTTTCCATCCTTCGTCTCGATTGAGGTTGTTAGGGTGTTCACCTATTTCTATGGATTCTCTCAATTATCTAAGATTCTTTGTTTTTAGTTAAAATGTAAATTAATATTTAAATTTTAAGAATTGGAAATTAGGATAAGTGTTTAATATGAGTGCATAGAATAGAGAGAGAGAAGTGAGGTTGGAGAGTGAGGTGAGAGGTCAAGTGTAACGGGGGAAGTTTTGAGTTAGGAGAGGGTGTTCTAGCATGTTAAAGTAGGAATCCAGTTGTCACTTATTTTCCATCCTTCGTCTCAATTGAGGTTGTTAGGGTGTTCACCTATTTCTATGGCTTCTCTCAATTTTCTATGGTGATCATGATCAATTTTGGCTACTACGTTAGAGTTTTCAATGCAGACGTGATGATTGGTTTTGCTGGAATGTTCGGCTAGGGCTGAGGTTTTTGAGCGGTTATGTTTTATATCGGCGGCATGTTCTTGAATCCCAGTGTGGATAGATCGACCAATTTCTCCAATGTATGTTTTTCTGCATGAACACAGAACCATGTAAATCCCTTTGTGGGATTTGGGATCGACAGGATCTTTGACAAATTTTAGGCATCTGCTAATGGTGTTCATAGGTCTGAAAGTGGTTCTAATTTTGTTCTTTTTTAAAATGTGTGCAATTTTATCAGTTCTGCCTAATATGTAAGGGAGGTGCACCTTACCTAAATGATCATCTAGTGGTTGTTTGCTTTTAGGATTCACTGCATTCTTAAAGGCCTTGATCATTTGGTGTTTATTGTATCCATTCTATGTGAATACGTTCATAAGATGGTTCTTCTCATCTTCAAAGTGATTTTCATCCGAAATACAAACGACCCTGGTTGCTAGAGTTTTGAGAACACCAATTTTTTCGGATGGATGGTGGTGAGAGTTGGTATGTAGGTAATGTTTCGTGTGGGTTTTCTTACAATATACCTGGTGTGATATGGAGCCATTTTTGTTTCTTTTGATTAGGATGTCAAGAAATGGAAGGCTATTGTTTTCCTCTATTTCCATGGTAAATTTGGTAGAATTGGATAGACTATTTAGGTGTTGCAGGAAAGTGTTTAATTTTTCTTTTCCATGAGGCCAGATAATGAATATGTCATCGACAAACTTTTTCCAAAATTTGGGTTTTAATGGGGCAGATTCAATGGCCCTAGTTTCAAATTCCTCCATGAAGAGATTGACAATGATAGGAGATAGAGGGGATCCCATGGCTACACTGCACATCTATTCATAAATTTCATCTTTGAAACTAAAGAAGGTAGATTTGAGACACACCTCAATTAATTTGGCTATGTCTGAGTTAGTGATTTTATGGATCACTTCCATGGCTTCATCTATGGGAATGTTGGTATAGAGAGATTTAACATCAAAACTGACTAATATGTCATTGATATCTAGGTTTAGATCTTTGATGTCATTGATGAAGTAGGTGGAGTCTTTGACAAAGGAACTAGTATTTCCAACCAGAGGTTTTAATTTTTTAGCTAGGTATTTTGCCAACTAGTAGGTGGGACCTCCTGTAGTATTGATAATGGGTGTTGGGTTGTGTTATATTCTTTCCATGACTAGTCCACGTAGTTAACCAGGGCGTTAGACATGGGGCGGAGCCCCCCTTCGTTGCGCTGATTATGAAGTGGGGGGGGTGGGGTTTACAGGGGGTTTGAGGTGCACCATAACCCCACTTAGGTTGGGCGGACCCACCTATGGTTTTGTGCATGATTTTGGCTCATGTTTTTTGGACGTGATGGTTTTCGGTCCATGGTTTTGGACGTGATGGTTTTTGGTCCATGGTATTGGATGCTTCGGCATGTATAAATATGCATTGTAACATTGAAAGGAAAATAATGAAAAATCAAGCTAGTAGTACCTGATTTTTTGGATTTACGGGAAAATCTCTGTGTATATGTGTTTTAGAATTCATATGCAGCTAATTTATGTATGGGGTTAAAACCTACAATGGGTCTTATGGGGTCACCTTCTTTGTGTATCTCCGGGGCTCCATAGATTCAACCAAGAACAATCAACTAAGAACAACTAACGCTGCCTGAAACAACAAACCAAGGCTCCACGAGTTCGCTAGCATCTAAGGAAGGCTTGAAGGTGAATCGTAACAGCGAAACCCTAAAGTACTATGCTACAATGTTAAAAACAAATGTTGAAGGACTTCACAGGTTGTAGCAGAAATTACATCAGGTTATGATGTCGTCTTAATCACTCAAACAGACAATCCCTCCAGCCACACTGATATTGCTCCAACGCATTCCGCAGTCAACCAAGAACAACTCACACTGCCTGAAACAAATAATGGTATATCTACTGGAGGTTCCACGGATTTTCTAGAATCCAAGGAAGGGTCGAAGGTCAATTATAAGTATTATGCTACAACGTTAAAAACAACTGATGAAGGACTTGCATGGGTTGTTTCCAGTTATGATGCCATCTTAATCACTCAAAAACCTACAGCATTTAAAGCAGCAGCTAGAAGCATATACATTGAAGATCACAACATTCAAGAAGGTCGTAATAACAAAAACTACAACAGTGTGACCTAATACGCAATGCTATGGCATTAAATACAGTTACCCAAGAAATGGTGCATGCTGTAGTAGACAACATATCCAACATTGCCAGCTCTAAAGAACCCTTAAAAATGAAGAAGGCAAACGCTTAAAACTAAACCTAAAATTCAAGAAACTAAACAAAATCTCAAACCCCGAGCATAAACCTCTAGATAACACAGACAACCTTCCTTCACGCTCTAGAATTAGCCCCACACAGGTCTCAGTCCTTAACTCTTTAATCTTGAATTCTATACATGACAACAACCCTAGCCATCCAACATCAATCAGGTTTTCATAATGTGAACCAACACAAAAGATTCGATGATAACGAAAACCAATAACCAAATAGCCAGTCCCTCTAGCCACACTGATATTGCTCCAATGCATTCCGCAGTCAACCAAGAACAACTCACGTTGCCTGAAACAACAAACAAAGGCTCCACGAATTTGCCAGCATCCAAGGAGGCTTGAAGGTGAACCGTAACAGCGAAACCCTAAAGTATTATGCTACAACATTAAAAAAAAATGATGAAGGACTTGCGCAGGTTGTAGCAAGCATTACATTAGGTTACGATGCCATCTTAATCACTCAAATAGACAATCCCTCCAACCACACTCGTATTTCTCCAACGCATTCCGCAGTCAACCAACAACAACTCACGCTGCCTGAAACAAACAATGGTATATCTACTAGAGGTTCCACGAATCTACCAACATCCAAGGAAGGCTCAAAGGTCAACCGTAAGTATTATGTTGCAACATTAAAACAACTGATGAAGGACTTGCGCAGGTTGTTTCCAGTTACGATGCCATCTTAATCACTCAGAAACCTACAACGTATAAAGTAGCAACTAAAAGCATACTCGCTAAAGATTGCCACGTTCAAGAAGGCCGTAATAATGAAAACCACAACAGCGTGACCCTAATAGGTAATGTTATGGCATTAACTACAGTTAACCAGGAAATGGTGCAGGTTCTAGAAGACAACATATCTAGCGTTGCCAGCTCTAAAGAACCCTTAAAAATGAAGAAGGCAAATGCTTAAAACTAAACCTAAAATTCAAGAAACTAAACAAGATCTCAAACCCTAAGCATAAACCTCTAGATAACACAGACAACCTTCCTTCACACTCTAGAGTTAGCCTTGCACAGGTCTCAGTCCTTAACTCTTTAATATTGAATTCTATACATGACAACAACCCTAGCCATCCCATTGTCAATCAGCTTTTCACAACGTGAACCAACACAGAAGATCCGACGATAGCGAAAACCAATAACCAAACAGACAATCCCTCCAACCACACTGATATTGCTCCAACGCATTCCGCAATCAACCAAGAACAGCTCACACTGCCTGAAACAACAAAGTTCAAAGGCTCCATGAATTTGCCAACATCCAAGGAAGGCTTGAAGGTGAACTGTAACAATGAAACCCTAAAGTATTATTCTACAACGTTAAAAACAAATGATGAAGGACTTGTGCAGGTTGTATTAGACATTACATCAGGTTACAATGCTATCTTAATCACTCAAACAAACAATCCCTCTAGCCACACTGATATTGCTCCAACGTATTCCGTAGTCAACTAAGAATAACTCACGTTGCCTGAAACAAACAAAGGTATACATACTAGAGGTTCCACAAATCTGCCAGCATTCAAGGAAGGCTCGAATTTCAACTGTAATTATTATGCTGCAACATTAAAAACAACTAATGAAGGACTTGCGCAGGTTGTTTCCAGTTACGATGCCATCTTAATCACTCAAAAACCTGCAGTGTTTAAAGTAGCAACTAAAAGTATATCCACTGAAGATCGCAACATTCAAGAAGGTCGTAATAAAGAAAACCACAACAGTGCGACCCTAATAGGTAATGCTATGGCATTAAATATGGTTAACCAAGAAATGGTGCAAGTTGTAGCAGACAACATATCCAGCGTTGCCAGCTCTAAAGAACCCTTAAAAATGAAGAAGGAAAATGCTTAAAACTAAGCCTAAAATTCGAGAAACTAAACAGGATCTCAAACCCTGAGCATAAACCTCTAGATAATGCATACAACCTTCCTTCACGTTCTAGGATTAGCCCCACACAGGTCTTAGTCCTTAACTCTTTAATCTTGAATCTATACATGAAAACAACCCTAGGCATCCCACTGACAATCAGATTTTCACAATGCGAACCAACAAAAAAAAATTCGATGACAAAAAAAAACAAATAACCAAATAGACAATCCCTCCAGCCACACTGATATTGCTTCAATGCATTCCATAGCCAACCGAGAACAACTCACACTACCTGAAACAACAAACAAAGGCTCCACGAATTTGCTAGCATCCAAGGAAGGCTTGAAGGTGAACCATAACAACGAAACCCTAAAGTATTATGCTACAATGTTAAAAACAAATGATGAAGGACTTGTGCAAGTTGTAGCAGACATTACATCAGGTTACGATGCCGTCTTAATCACTCAAATAGACAATCCCTCCAGCCACACTGATATTGCACCAACACATTCCGCAGTCAACCAAGAACAACTCACACTGCCTGAAACAAACAATGGTATATCTACTAGAGGTTCCATGAATCTGCCAACATCTAAGGAAGGCTCGAAGGTCAACCATAAGTATTATACTGCAGCGTTAATAACAACTAATGAAGGAATTGCGCATGTTGTTTCCAGTTACGATGCCATCTTAATCACTCAAAAACCTACAACATTTAAAGCAACAACTGAAAGCATATCCGCTGAAGATTGCAACATTCAAGAAGGTCGTAATAAAAAAAACCATAATAGCGTGACCCTAATAGGTAATGCTATGGCATTAATTATGGTTAACCAAGAAATGATGCAGGTTGTAGCAGACAACATATCCAACGTTGCAATCTCTAAAGAACCCTTAAAAATGAAGAAGGAAAATGCTTAAAACTAAACCTAAAATTCGAGAAACTAAACAGAATCTCAAACCCTAAGCATAAACCTCTAGATAACACAGACCACCTTCCTTCACGCTCTAGAATTAGCCCCACACAGGTCTCAGTCCTTAACTCTTTAATCTTGAATTTTGTACATGACAACAACCCTAGCCATCCCACTGTCAATCAGTTTTTCGCAATGCGAACCAACAAAGAAGATCTGATGATAACGAAAACCAATAACCAAACAGACAATCCCTCCAGCCACACTGATATTACTCCAACACATTCCGCAGTCAAATAAGAACAACTCACGCTGCCTGAAACAACAAACAAAGGCTCCGCGAATTTTCTAGCATCTAAGGAAGGCTTGAAGGTGAACCATAACAGCGAAACCCTAAAGTATTATGCTATAGCGTTAAAAAAAATGATGAAGGACTTGCGTAGGTTGTAGTAGACATTACATTAGATTACAATGCCATCTTAATCACTCAAACATACAATCCCTCCAGCCACACTGATATTGCTCCAACGCATTCTGTAGTCAACCAAGAACAACTCACACTACCTGAAACAAACAATGGTATATCTACTGGAGGTTCCACGAATCTGCCAGGATCCAAGGAAGGCTCAAAGGTCAACTATATGTATTATGCTGCAGCATTAAAAACAACTGATGAAGGACTTGCATGGGTTGTTTCCAGTTATCATGCCATCTTAATCACTCAAAAACCTACAACGTTTAAAGAAACAACTGAAAGCATATCCATTGAAGATCGCAACATTCAAGAAGGTCGTAATAACGAAAACCACAACAGCGCGACCTAATAGGCAATGTTATGGCATTAACTATAGTTAACCAAGAAACAGTGCATGTTGTAGTAGACAACATATCCAACATTTTCAGCTCTAAAGAACCCTTAAAAATGAAGAAGGCAAATGTTGAAAACTAAACCTAAAATTCAAGAAACTAAACAAGATCTCAAACCCCAAGCATAAACCTCTAGATAACACAGACAACCTTCCTTCATGCTCTAGAATTAACCCCACACAGGTCTCAATATCTTGAATTCTGTACATGACAACAACCCTAGCCATCCTACTGTCAATCAGGTTTTCACAACGTGAACCAACACAGAAGATCCGATGATAGTCAAAACCAATAACCAAACAGACAATCCCTCCAGTGAACCGGATTTAAACAGGAACGCAATAAAATATAGAGATAACCATATACACAAAGATGCAGCGGAAATAATACTTCATTTCATTAATGGAAAATACTGAAATATGCTTACAACATGAAATAAAAATAAACCAGCTAGGGCGATGGTAGCTTATCTCTGAGAAGAGATGTGTGGCTACATGCCTCTGAACTGTGTTACACTGAGGCTCGAAGGCCTATTTATTGTTGAGAAACAATGGAAAAACCCTTCACATTCCAAAACCTAACCCTGGAAGATGAAACGCCAAATTGTGGGCCCCGTTTTTTTGGGTAAGTTGGTACATCAACTTCCCGGGGTCGCGAATTGGTCGTCTTATCTCCGTTTGACGCGCATGATAGCCCGTTGGAAAGATCTCTCCGAGGACTACGACGGAAAAGATGATTTTTAGGCAAAATTATTGTTGGCAGTAGATTTCCCAAAAACGTCGTTTAGGGCCTCAAAACGGCTCCAGAAGTTTAAGACCCGAAAAACTGCTAAAAATAGTAAATTGTGCTATAATTAAGGAAACTGAAAAAAAACTACACGAAGCACTTAGAGGGGATCCAAGTCGAATTAGCGGGTGGCCACCAATATCCACTTGGATCATCCATTGTTCCTTTGGATTTCTGTAACATCTCTACAAAATTTTCATTTTTTTGGGATTCTCCCAAATGCTGATATACTTTGTGCCTATAAATATTTCCAATGTTATGGGATATTTATTTTAGTGTAACTTTCTTCTTAAATTTAACCTCCTTGCTACATGCTTACAAGATATATAGAAAATCAAATTTCGATTATATTTCACTTTCCATATATTTCACTTGCTTATTGGCTTCCACATTCCTACTTCTATTGACATTCCTTTGCACCTCTCGGTGAAATTGCTAGTTTTAAAATCAATACCTATATATGAAATTTCAAGGACTACCATAACTCTCACATAATTCTTTAAAGGGTGCTAGCTCAATGGTAGAGAACGTTCTTTATAAGCAGAATATTAGTGGTTCAATTCCATTGTGTCTTAGTATGAATTAAATACTTTGAATATTGGCTTATTTCAATGGTGATATATTTTTCTATATTCATTATTTTATATTGTCTCTAAATAGATAAAAGTGATGTATTATTATCTTTCAATGTAATTTTTTATTGTCTCTAGAGAGACAATACTTAGGATCATTGACATTATGTCTTTAAAGACAATATGTCTTGAATTCCAAATATTGTCTCTAGAGAGACACAAATGAAATTGTCTTTGGAGAGACAAAAATGCTTTTGTTATATATTCTCTTTATAGAGACAATATTTTAAGAAAATTCGAGTTGAGACACCCACTTAAAGACAATATTTAAGATGATACACAAGTTTTCTCTTGTCTCAAGTTAAGACAGTTTACCCAAAAATTGTCTTAAAACCCCCTTTTGTGTTATAGTGAGACGTAGTTGTGTTTATTGCTCTGCGAGTTGCAACTTGCACGCATTAGCCATTTAAGAAATTATCCTCGATGAAGATGAAATGTAAATGGTTCCCAATCATCCTTTAATGGATATATTTTTCTTTCTAACAATTATTAATGCTTCTCATCGCTATGAGTATTGATCTCCTTTATATAATTTGTAGAGGCATGAAAGCCTAGTAGTTGTCGGTGAAGCTATTGTAGCGCAGTGGAAGCGTGGTCGAAAAGTGAAACTTATAGAAGGGGCAAGCATTTGAGAAATGTGTCAAAAAAAGAGAATCAAAGTGTTCAGATTAGAACTCAAAAATATTAAGATGGAGAATCAAAATGTAGAGGAAAAATATGAAATGCCAGATATAAATCTTAACCATTACAAAGAATATGAAGAAACCAATGCAATATTGAAGCGACTAATGCCAGTTTTGATATCTTTCTCCTGTAAAGATTTTAAGCTTTGGGAAATTAAAATGGAGGGACTACTTGGTTCAATATATTTATGGGAATTTTTTCAAGAAACTTCTATAAATCCCTGAGAATCGAGATAAGAGTATAGGTGCAATAACAATAGTTATTATTATATCAACATTAGATGAAAAGATTTTGTCTAGTATTTTCCATGAATTTGGTGAAGTAAAAAGTGCAAAAGTATTTTGTGATATTCTAGAAATTAAGTAGAACATGAAGTGGAGTAAAAAAGCTAAAGTTGATGAAGGTGTTGTTAAAAAATGTGATTGTGTTCAAAGCATCATAACGAGGATCAAGATTGAAAGTATTTATGTATCTCACAATAGAGTAACAAGTGATAGTAAGGGAAATCCCTATGATGCAGCTTTTAATGATGAACGTGCAACACTTTATCAACAATTAAACTTTTCAAATGAGTATTGGTTACAAATTATACATGATAAAAAACTTGTAGATGATTTATTAAGTGGAAGAGTAACTATGCTTGAAGATAAATTGGATTAGAAAGAATGAAACTGAGTACAAATACTGTAATGTAGAAAAGAACGAAGATTTGTCAAAAGAAGAAAAGGTTGGAAAGAACCCCAACTATGATGATTTTTAAAATCTCACTAATGTTTATGAGTATACTGGTATTGGTAGTAGCCACGAAGAAGCAACAGAAAAAGAAGAATATAACTCAATTGTAATGCCAATTGAACAATACTTAAAAAAATCCATTGATGGAAGTGGATTTCTTGAAATGAATTAGAAACATCCCAGTTGTAACAAGGAGCAATATATAGTGTCCATGATCTCTAGTAAGAAGAAGAAAAAATAAGTTTGGAGCAACAAGTAAAAGAAATTTTTCATCAATATATTGTATCAAAGAAAGTCAAAATGAAATATTTAATTCATGCTTTTAAGCCTCGCTCAAACTAAGACCAGGAATCGAGTTAACATAAAGGTCATGATTAAGGGGAACTGTCAAAATAATAATCACACCCATTGTTCCCATGAACGATGATTATTCTAGATTATTATTAAAATTTTATAATCCAGAATTTTAAGTAGAAAAAAAATGAGAGTTAGTAAAATCCCTATATTCTTCTAGGCGATTGATGTATAAATTAACGTAACTGGGGATTGATGTATAAATTAACCTAACTGGAATGTATTGTGTAAGCTTCCATGTTTAGTATTCTTCTTTGATACTCATGAATTTGATGCTCTGATTCTTTTCTGTGTGAGTTTAAATTTAACTCTGCTCCGTACCTTGATCACCATGATCGACCAAGGATGTTGATTGGAACTGTAGGTAACCCTAAGGCTTGGGGAGAGATTCCTAGTTGTGTATGGACCAGTAATTGATATAGTACTGGTCCCACCAAACCACCATAAATTGAGACTTTTGAAACCAATATTTAAACAAAAATAAATAACATTAAGTATAAATAAGTATTATTTTATGTCCAAAATTTCCCCATACATTGACTGGGCCCACAACTGTCCATAAATAGTATTTTACTACTTAAGACTGCAAACCATATTGACCCAACTAGAAAACAGCTAAAGCCATAAAGGCTTCCAAAATGGTCTATTCCAGAAGTACAAAGCAAGAGTCACTTCAACACCCACTCATCAGAACCGCAGCTTTGCATCCCAAATAAATATTCCTACTTGCACATAACAAAAGGGTATGTCAGCCATAACTGATGTGTTGTTCAACAACTAAACATCGTATGTTCAATAAATGACACCCAACCCAATAACATTTAAACCCATGTTTTTCAATAAATGGCACCCAGACCCAATAACTACAATAAATGACACCCAACTCACTCTATTTCTCATTAAAATAGATCAAAGCACATGGATCAACAAATAACCAATTCCCAACCATTAGATCACATCAAATTAAATCCAGA
>APFE030888024.1:27091-68380 GCA_000404065.3 Pinus taeda | reverse complement strand
CGTCTCCTACGGCGCCTCCTCACCTCCGCAGCTGCAGCGCTCGAGAGATCACCCTTCACAGATTCGCTTTCCACTTCACTTTCATATAGATCGAGCTTTTGAAACAATAACCCAATATTTCAGATCTTAAGATATTCAACCCAAAAGCATACTCAAGCCAAATGATATCCTTTGCTTTATATAGGCAAGCTCTTCCTCAAATCATGGCCAATACCACGAGCCAAAACCATAACAAACCAATACCATCAACTCAATACTAGGGATCAACACGTCTGTCGAGATGCCATGGTCCAAAAACCATAGGTTCAAATTCCAAGGACTAACTACCATGGACCAAAGGTAAGTTTTCCCACATGAAATAAACTTTTCTCTGCATAAAATTCCGTGAACTTTTCTCCACATGAAATAAACTTTTATAAACTTTTCTCTGCATAAAATTCCATGAAATGTTCTCCTGCGTACTTCTTAATTCTCATCATATTGAGAGCCATGCCATGGGTGTTGCCATCAAGTACAACATCTGTAACATATAACCATACGAGAAACATAATGCCAACAGGAGTTTGGGAAAAGTGGAAATGATTGTTCAATGTAACAAAAAAAAACATAAGGGAATCTTGTGTCACCATGGTTTAATAAAATATTAATAGAAGATTAATAGCATAAGAAACATGGCATATGAGATATTTTTTTTTAAGAAAATATGTTTGTAAACTCTGCACCTAGGGTAGAAACAAAGCCCAATGGTAGAAAATTATAGATAAAGCTTCCATGATGAAAACCCAAGTTCTTTGAAAGAAAACGTTCCTAATCCATGTGTAAGGAAACCAAGGAAGACTAGGGCAATGAAAGAGTATCCCAATAATTCACCTTTGATCATACCTCTTCCTGGTTGTAGGATCACTAGGAATATGACTAAGAAGTAGGCCAAAAAGAATAATTTATACATGAAATGTTTATAGGAGAATGAAACCCCTCAGAAGGTAGTGAAAGAATTTCTTTGGAGATAGACGAAGAGGGGAATTTCCTTATCGATCACTACTACATATAGGACTAAATTTTGATGACATAGTTTGAAAATATGTTATGTATTATCACAAATTACAAGAAAAATGCCATTTTTCAAATTTTTTTATTTTGTAATGTACTTGTGTTCTTTGGAATTACAATGATAGATGAACAGGGCATCGATATTTTGACACTATATTTATATGGTGTTTGTCTTCTGATGCAAGCAATGTAGACATTATGTGACTATTTTATTGACTTGTCATCTTTGACTTTGACTAGTCAACTAACCTCATAATTCCTATGATCAATATATATATAAATATACTTCGTGTAAGAGATGTTGCGACATATTTTCTATAAGTACAATAATTCTGAAAGGTTATAAGGTGTTTTGCGCAAGTGAAAAAAATATGTTTTTTTAATATATTAATGGCATAGGGAAAACATATTTTGTTTCATAAAACTAATATTGATGGTGAACAACATTAATATAAGATTACATAATGTGTTATAAATTCCATATTAATATCCTATAATATTTATCAATAGGTCATAAGGAAAACATATTTTGGTATATATATATCAATTGCATTAAAAAAATCTAATATTAGATCTAGTTACATGGCCACTCAATTTTATAACTAATCATCACATAATTTTTTTGTGGCTAGGAAGAATGTCAAAAAACAAGAGATGGAGATTTGATTAGCTAAGGGTCGATGATGGGAAATGTTGTCACTCTTTGCGGGTGCACACTTCCGTGAAGAATTTCGTATATTATAGTTGATAGATATTGTAAAAAGAATGGGCACATTGAAGGGGAAACAAATATCGTCATGCGGTAAGCTATTTATGATTATTATTCTTTACACTAACCGAGATTCAACAATGGTGATTACCATTGTCAAATAAGTTAACTCGCACATACCGACATTTATATGCCATTATGGAAGAAATTGGAATGGAGTATCAAGCTATAAATGCATGTCCCAATGATAATATTATTATTATGGAAAAGACGCATCAAAATAAAATTTACCGCAATGTCAGAGTAGTAGATATTGAAGTAATCAAATAACAAAAAGGGTCCCTCAAAAGGTTCTTCGTCATATTCCCATAATTCCACGTTTGCATTGGTTGTTCAGGTGTGAAAGCATATTACATTTTATGGATTACCATGCATGGAAGATAAGTGAAGATGATTTTCTTCAAATTCCTCCAGATGGTTATGCATTGAGGGATGTTGAGGAAAAATGGCTACATTTTAAAGATGAACCTCGTAATGTTAGGCCTTGATTAGCAATTGATGGTGTTAATCCAATTGGAGAGACTAGGTATGTTTACTTAGTGTGGAAAATGACTAGGTATGTTTACTTAGTGTGGAAAATTTTCCTTTATAAGAACCATAGGTATCGCGTTACTAAAAAAAATATTTTCAATAGGAAAGAAGAGATTGGATTGAAGAATGAAACCCCACCTATAGAAGTTGGTATATAACAAAAAATGTCGTGAAGGACATGATGGGTTTCCACAAGGAAAGAAAAGTTATCTTTATCAATTCAAGGGGTTTCCCTACTATGAGCCCTTAAGAATAAGTCATTTATTTGATACAATTTATATAGGGAAGAATGTGGCAAAAACTTTATGGTGGATCATAGAGGGTAGGAGGGATAAAGAAAAATCCTCAAAATTTATAATGACATTGTGGAAACCAATCATGAAATGAAATGTGGGATATGATCAAACATTGATTGATACAAGAAAAACATTCCATGGTTATTAAAAAAGAAGCAAAGCAACGATCTAAAAAAATCCACTCAAAGAATTAAATTTTCCACACGCTTTTCTTCAAACATAAATAATATGTTAACAAAGAAAGGTGAACTTGGTGGGGTAAAAACACATGATTTACATACCTTCATTAAAGTAGTTATTTTGGTATATATACACCTTTATGTTTTTTTGTCTACTTTGGATTAGAAAAATAACGATTCATTTTTATTGTTACAATTTGTTTTACCTCTATCTCTCCTAGACGACTTCGAAAACAACACCAAACAAGTTATATATGTAGAAATAAGTCTTTCAGATTATACACATTGTTAGAATTTGGTCCTAACAATGAGATTAATCTGAAATACTTATTTCTACATTATGGATCACTAGATTCTTAGATCTGAGTTATATATGATCTTGGCAAATACATGAGGTAAGTAGCAATTTATATGTCAAGGTTTTTTTCAATTGGTTGTTTGACTTAATGACATGTGTTTTACTTGTAATGCAATATGTTATGTTTCATTGAAACCTATATTTTCTTGCATCATCTATAGATGGTTGTCATTAAAATAAATACATAAAGACGATATAAAATATTGGAAGAGAGAAATTCATCGGTTAATGTGTAAAATGAAAAGTATCTACCTCATGCATTTTTGAATGCACAAGAACACTACCTCATACACCAAGTTGAGGAGATTTAATTGTGTGGGTCTGTACACTCAAGGTCAATGTGGATGGTGGAGAGGCACTTGAAATCATTGAAGGCTTTGGTTAGACAAAGAGCACATCTTGAGGGTTCTATTATGGAGGGATATATGGAATATCAATGCATGGTTTATATTAGTTGGTATATTCCTATATTAGAAGCATATATGCATGTGTATAACATTTGGTATGTGAAATCCATAAAACATTTTGAAGGGGAGAACTTGTTGGGGAAAGGTAGAACAACAAAAATGAGAGGCAATTAAATATTTAATGTGGAGACTTATAATATGTGCACACACACACACATATAAATTTTCAATTTTGTGTATATCATACTTATTTAGTTTTTACTCTTTTATCAATTATTAATATTGACCAGGGTAACTAATATTTATTGGTGAATTATTATTTTATGATATAACTTCTCGAGAGTGGGATACACTAAATTTATACATTGCAAGAAATTTTGATTATATTAATCCATGGATTGAAATATGTGAAAAATGTTATGGTACCATGGGGAGGGGTGTCTGCATTAGTTAGAGAATCTCATCATACCTGAGATGCCAATATTATGTAGATGGAAATTGATTTAGAAAATGGTTTGAAAGATAAATAGTCAAACATGCATTTTCACCCTGCAATATTTTATTAAGTTATTTTATAAATATATTATTAATGTGAATGCACGTGTTTTTTTTTCAAATACTTTCCAAGTTATATGAATATGTTTATTAATTGGCAATGCCCTTTTTATGTGTTTGTTATAGTGCAGTTAAAACACCACAAGGCTATGTTGGATTATAAGCGGAAAACTTATAATTGTGGGATAATTGTAGACTTCTAGGTCACTAATGTTTCCTCCATAAGTGACACATGTCCACAAGTCTCTGAAAATCAATACTATGGATATTTGGATGACATTCTTAAGTGTAAATTTGATTCCTTCAAATGGTTCTATTTGACATGAAATGGTATAGGCTACGAATGAATGAACATGATCTTGATATAACTATTATGCAACATAATAATGGATTTACCATGATTAATACAAGGTCATTTGAGCCAGATTGAATCGCAGTGTTCTTCCTAGCCAATGTGAACAACTCTTTTACTTAGAGGTTCCAGGTAGAGTGGGTTGGTCATATGTTATTAAATATGATCCAATAGGAAGGCCAATAGAGTATAATTTACTGGAAGAGGATACTAATGTTGAAGAAGATGATGATGTAGAGGATCATTTAGTTGATCATGTGTCATATCACAAAGATTTCAAATAAGTCCAAGGAGATATTCGAGGCAATGTTCTCGAGGAATATGATATCAATGATGTAATGTCATATGAAGAACTTGAAGAAGTTAAACCAAATGATGACATTGATGATGATGCTAAAATGGATGATTATTTCAACACCATTTTTAAACCAGATGACATAAATATTTGAGTTGGATGAAGAAGAAGATTAATGATATCGAAATGTTGAAATCTACGAGGTATGCATTTCTATGTTTTCAGTTGATTTTTTCTCTTTCATTCAGCTTAAATATTTGTTTTCTTAGTAATTTGTATATATGCTTGATTCTTATTATGTTGCTTTCAAATAGCTTATAGTAGCTAAATTTGGTATTAGGAATATTAAGAGTGATGTGGGGGAGGGGGAGGGGCTATATGAGGTTCCATATTCACATGGATGGTCTTGTTGAGTACATGTTGAGTAGAGAATATTGTATTATTTTTTAAACCAAGAGAAGCTCATTATTTGCACTAATCTCAAGATTATTGCCATTTCTAATACATGCCATAATTTATTATATCACTCTTATTCTCTTGCTTCCAATTTCAAAGTATATGAGTCCCCATGAATGCAAAAATGATGGCTACGAACCAATTATCTACACCCATCTCAAGCTTATTGTTACCAATTATCGGCCTACCCTGACTAAGATCCAATCCACCGCTTAAAATTTACTTATAAGTGGTGGCCGAAATGATGCTTTGCTTAATTAACCCTAGCCACAGTGACCTGTGAATGGGGCCAACATTGATTTTTATTCAATTTGTGCTCGTACACACTAAAATTTGAGATGGACATAGTAGATGCATGTATCGACAATGTGGGAGGGTTTTGAGACTCAAAGATAACTCACAAAAAGAATTCAACAATAAAGTGAGATCACTTAGATTTGGGAAAATTTTGATTTGTTGTGTTTTGTAATCTAAGAATTTTGGCTCCTCTTATGTGAACCGAAATTTATAGTTCATTTGGATTCCTTTGGCTAGGTTACCTCTTCACCTTGGTTATAATATATATAATATATAGGTCTAATTATATAGATTATATTTTATCTTCCATTGAGGCTTCTTTCATGACATAATCCTTTTTACCCCCTTTTTCTCCTTCCCTTGCAACAAAACCATTTATCCTTGATTTGAACCACCCCAGAGCTATGGACAAACTTCCCTAACATTTCTTTGTTAACATTAACCCTACTTGTTCAAGTTATAAGACATTGATCTGCTAGGGTCATATAAGAGGAGACATTGATTTGATATGGATGTGTCAGAGGAGACATTGATCTGATAGGGCCACAACGAAAGGCTACGAAACAAAGAAGAAAAATGGTAATGTGGTTTCTTCATGCTTCAAAATTGTTCATTTTTGTTTCGAAACTCCTATGCATGTCCTCCTTCTCGGGTAATTAGTTCATGTTATTATTTAGTTATTTTTATTAGTTTCTATGCCTTGAATTTCATGTCTCTTTTATAATGATTGTTGGTGAGAATTTATGAGTTATTTAGAGATTTGGAAATAGGGTTATTTTTAGATTTAGAGGTATATGTGGAGCACCTTCTTTAGTACAACAATTCCCTTCTTTTCACACCTGGGATTCCATGCATCATAGAAAAACAACAAGGCAGTTGTATGCTTTCTCTTCAACCACAAGTTTAACCCTTTAACTCTAAATTTGGTAGGTAGTGAGGACGAGTTTGGCCCTTGAAATACATAAATATATTATAAGGATCTACTACTACTGAACATAATGCTTAGCCATCAAAACCAACATATGATTGAGGACTGTTTTGTTTTGTCTTTGAGTTGCCATGAATGTTTGTTGGTTAGTACAGTTGTAGATATCCTAAGCCAAAAATTTATATAAAGGAGTCTTTCCTAGGGTTTCACGTCAAATTTTTACATTTGAGACCATTCATTGGGTGGTTGAAACACACACCTTGGAAATGAATGTGGTTTCTCACCAACTATTTCTCTAAAATTCTCTACCAAGATTTCTCTATTTTATGCCATAGGCTTACTTAAGTTGAATTTTATTGTCTCGTATTCACATTGGCAAGTAGGGTATGCTGTGAAATAATTAATTTTTGGTTTGTAAACACATTTTTTATGGGTTGATGTTTAATTCATTCACTCTCTACTAGAATTTATTTCACATAATTTGGTTGCATGATTTTTTTTGAAGAAACTCTTGACTAAATTACTACACATATGTAACAACTTTGACTTCTTGTCATGGGATGTTAGTTACAATCTCATATATGAAGACTGGATGTATTCTTTGTGACCTAAAATAGGAAGTGAAACATGCATCTACTTTAGATCTTCCTTGTAACTCGAAATTTGAGTTATGTTTGAGTCTATCACCAACGTGTTTGACAAAATGTTTGAGTGAACTCTATCACATAGATTCTAGGCTTCATGGTATTTCTTGTCATAAGGATTCACTACCTTTCCATAGGGTTATGTCACATAACGTTTCTCTAATATTATTATCACAAAGATGTGTTATTATGTCTGTGTCAAAAATAGGATATGTTTCTAAATAACCTTGACCATAGACAAAGAACTAGTGTTTAAGATCTATGGAGATTTAACCTTTATACAATTTTTTAGGTCCACCATAAGGGTTCTTGTGACTCGAACTAGGGCAAGAGATTTGGCTGCCTACGACCTACCTCTAATACCATGTTAGAAATTCAATTGGAAGCATGAGTTTCTAATACAATATAATTACTTGTGAGGATTATTATTATTTTACCCTTTATTAAATCTTCATGAAGCAATTATACTTTAGCATTTCAATCATTCAAGTACAAAAACAATAGTGCATAGGATGCCACATGTATATCTGCAATAATTCCCATTAGATCCCATATTTCTTCTCACAATATTGTTTATAAGATGCCACTTGTTTTTTCTAAATAGGAACGAAATTCAACCTATGATCCAGCCTTAGAACCATAGAAAAGGAGCACCTTAGACCTTTATTTTATCTTTAGAAGCATTTTGCCTCAGATCTTTGATTTTTTCTCCAGAAATTTCATATTTTATAAAGATAAAGTGCCTCATATTTGTATTATCCTTGGAAATATTATGCCTCAGATCTTTTCTGGACGGATGTTGATTGGCTCTTTGGGAAAGGGACGGATTTTCTCTTTCTCTCTTCTCTCTTTCTCTCTCTCTCTCTCTCTCTTTATATATTATATATATATATATATATAATATATATATATATATATTAAGTGTATGTGTTGTATGTATATTTTATATATATATATAATTATATATATATATATATATAAATATATATATATATATATAATACTACAACCACATAAAATACATACATACATACATATATCTATATGTGTGTGTGTGTGTGTGTGTGTGTGTAGATAGATAGCCTTATATCCATGCGAAAGGGTGCCTTTCTTGGGCAAGAAGACTTGAATATTGAAGGGCTAACTTGATAGTTGGGGTTTGACCAAAATACACATAAAAAGTTAATTTTATTTTCTTGAAAAGGTCATGAAGAACATGCCTTTCAAAACCTTTTTTTGACTAGAAATAAAGAGCATGTAACCCATGTTTTCAATAAAATTCTATTTGACCAAAAATACATTTACAAATGACAAAAATACATTATGAAGACCGATACTAATTACAATTTCAATAGTTGACCCCCAACACTGGTTTCCAATATTATATACGACAGAAGAGAAGAATAAGAGAAAAATAAAAGAGAGCAAACATTTTTAACTGATAAAAGGAAAGAAAGATATATGCTAAATATAATTTCACTCTATTTGCAAATAAATTCAAACAATTGTGTGCATGCAATCGAACCATAATGTACACATAACTTGGAAAAATATTATGCATATAACCCTCAATTAATTATAGGGAAGTATAACCATTACTCCATACTAAACAACCATCAACATCATTGTATTTAGTAAAGGCACAGGTTGAAACAAGGGGTATGTTCTTTAAATGTAACTTTTTATCTAAAATAAATAAAATTGCACATTAGTTGACTGACAGTATAAGTGGCCTAGGACCCTAGATACTTTGACCACATTTTTACTTCCAATTTTAATTTGTAGAGTTATTTAGAATTTAATGCTCTAGAAAATCAATTTTTGAAGGAAACCTAAAATGCATGGGTGATATTTCACCTACCAATTTCATCCTTTATAAAATAAAGGTAGAGGAATGATGAATGGGGAGAAATAGAAAGCATGTACAACTCTTATTATTTTTCTACTTCATGAAAATTTTCATTTTATTATCCTTTTAGTATAAAACAATATACCTAAAAGGGATGCCATGATATCCAATGAAATGGAAAACATTAGGAGAATCCTGTTGCTGAGAATCAATCTCATACGTGGAGTATGCTATCACAAAATCATAGAACCATAATTATGAATTTTCAATCCAAGATCCACATCATTAGGGCTTCAAGTCAATATCAAGGAACTATTATATTCCAATGATTGATATGAGGAATTTGGATGGTAACTAATCATAAGACAAGCTTGGATAAGAAAGAGCTCTTTACTCTAAAATAAAATATTGTTTCTAGAGAGCCATATGGCCCACATATTTGTGCATGGAAGGGCTCTATATGGCCAACGAATTTGTATGATGTAAATCCAAGAGAAATGGTTCAAGGCCATAATACATTTCCTTTCTTGCAAATATTTTACATATCTAGTGTTTCCCACAACTAGCAGCCTTTATTTTCCCTTAATGGCATTTATTCTTGCTTTATACACTTCATCTCAATGTTAAAAATGGACACATTGGATGGATTGTAGGTACAAGAAAATAGGCACCTGCTGGATCTATCTTCGTCGAGCAAGCGAAGTTTAGGTAGAGTGTATGAAGGTCAAAGATCTAGGATGTCTAACAGACAGAGATCAACTAGGGGTGATAATATCAGAAGAAAAATCTACAGACACATGGATTTTTTTATTTATTTAAGGGGGTCGTATTCTTATTGTTATAGACATGTTTAGGCACACCAAACCTAAATTTATATGTCGATAAACTAGGGCTCATCAACCCCCAAAAGAGTTATTTCATACCCTAAAAGAACATAGTCACATGATTACATCAATCCCCAAAAGTTCCATTTGAGAAACCATCCAAAAAGTGCCTAAATTGAACCATACTAATTGCTCCATTGGCAAAGTGTGATGCATACTGAGTGGTACACTGCTAGGGTGTGATGCATACTGTTCGGGCCTTCTATAGGGTGTGATGGGAGATGATAGACAAATGTCCGAGACAATTTTCTAGGTGGTTGCTCATGGAATCTTCTAGAAACTTCTCCTATGCCACTTGCCTCTTTGAATTCACCCATGGATGAGTAGAGATCCAATAAATCTCCAAGTGGAACCAATTGTAACAACTGCAATGACACTAATCAAACCCCACGGATGACTCACACCCTTTCACACATCTATAAATGTTTCCCTCGTCTAAGAGATCTAGAGGTTGGAATATGGTGAATTGCAAGTGTTGATAGTTTGTAATTGAGGAAATAACATTATATTGTTGGTGCGATCTTGCTATTTCATGAGGTGAAGAGGGATTGAAGCTGGGAGGATGATGTTAGATTAGGTAACTGGGTTTTAATTCTCCCTTCTATTAATAAATTTCTTCAAGTTTTATTCCATATGATTGTGCAATTGTGAATGTTATCTTTTGTGAATGCTATCATTTGTTCATTATATATCTGATTCTATAATGTTTATGTTGTAATAGATCAATATGCTTTGACGGTTCTTTGTTGCTGTACTTGTGCAGGTACTCTCCAAGTGTGTTAAGTACAGGGAGGAGTTGCGAGCTCTGTCAAACAGGAGAGATATCAAGCAAGGGATTAAGCGAAACTTCCAGGTTGGTTCCATTATCTTTCTCTTATCTGTTACACATAGAAGAAATCATTGGATTGCTTTAAACTATTGTTTCTAGGGTAGATGCCAAACCTAGAGGGCTAATCATTTGACAAGACACTAGTTTTCCCAGAAACAAATTGGTGACTCCGCTAGGGAAGAAAAGATGTTTGTTTTCTGTTATTATTTGTTTCATAAACTATAGATAGAGCCTGAAGTCAGCCAGGTGTGCAGTATCAAGGAAGGTATGTTCCGATGATTATTTTGGTATCTTTTCACTAGAACTTAAAAGCCTTTTGCATTAGAAACTTAGATAATGATGAGGGTTTATAACAAAACACGAGAGATTAATAGGAAACACTGATAATCGTCATTCCTATGTGCAGGAGGGAGGAAAAACGGAAGGTGGCCATTCCAAAAGAAAAGACAAGGATGAGCTAACTGCTGTCCCTTTGACGAGAGACTGCAAGCAAATCAGATCAAAACGGATCAACCCAGGAAAGGAAGCGGAGATATCAGCACGGAGCAGAAAAGGAAGGAAGTGACGCAGGATTAACAATTCTGCGAATCCCTCAGGATCTTATATCCTTAGGGATCGCTATTTTATCTGTTTTCTGTATCTATATATCTCCGCCATCTTCCTTATATAAGGGATAGCGCTGTTGGCTAGTAAGGGAGGAATTTTATGTAATTTATTTTAAGGAAGATCAAGACTATGATCTTTATGTTCTATTGAAGACTTGAGTTCCTGTAATTTCATTTCATGCATTAATAAAGACTTGGTTACTCTTTTATCTTTGAGCCTGGATCAATCCTAAGTGGTGTACCCCTGGAGGCTAAGGGCCCGGCCCTGGAGGACACTTGCTCTTATACCATTACGCGTGGTTTCTGTATGGTTTGTTCGTAAACGGAATCTGGTAATCTGTTGTGTTTTAAGAACGTTATATTACATGATCTGTTATGTTTAACTCATTTCATGTTCCTGTAAACAAAACTCTTATACTGACACTGTGTCATGTTACCAATCCTTTAAGTGTTGATTAATCTCTACAGGATACTGTGACTTCATCACAGAGTTTATTGTGATTGTGCTTTAGCACTGCAACAGTTATCTTAAAAAGTCTGATTTCATATGATTATTGAATGTTACCATTTTCATCTTGAGATGCAATCTTATGCATTTATTTAGATCAATGACAGAAGCAGATTAAACACATTGTGTTTCTAAGGTTGTAATCGGTAGTGTTGTTCCATAGTATGTGTACATCTTCTAAGACTGAAAGATTGATGTTTTGATTGGTGTGATTAAATAGGTTGACATCTTGATGAACTTGGATACTGCTTATTTCAACTGCTATTCCATTTCTGAATTTCTATTCCATTTGGTTGTTGTTCCATTTATTTGTTGTTCCATTGATTTGTTGTTCCATTTTAGTTGCTGTTCCATTTTAGTTGTTGTTCCATTTCAATTGTTGTTCCATTTCCAGATTGCTAATTTGTTGTTTTAATTACTTGCCATTTCTTAAGGACAGTCTTAGGCTGTAGTGAGCATCACCATCTGCTACCTAGCTATCAGACCTCTGATCTTCTCCCGTCAGCTATGAAAGGGAGGGGTTATTGCTATCGAACCCTTGGCTAATGTGTTGTTCTATTTTATTGCTATTACCTTTACTTTCCATTTCATTTCTATTTATTAAGGACGATCTCAGGCTGTAGTGAGCCCCAGCATCTACCACCTAGCTCCCAGACCTCGGATCTGTTCTCATCAGTTATGAAAAGGATGGGATACTGCTGCCGAACCCTTGGCTGATGCAATGCTTGGTGTGATTTAGTCTTTTGAAGTAGTTAAATTGTAGATACGCATCGATTTACTTTTGTAGTTTCTAAACATCTGTACTACAAGAATTACTCTAACAAATGTTAAGCCTTAGATTGAGACACTCCTTGAAATAACAAGACGATCCCAGATTGACATATTAATGTGAGGTAACTAGAGGTGAAAGAGACCCTTTTTATAGATCTACATTTTGGCGTCGTTGCTGGGGAAAGAGTGTAGCTATTTGTTTTTTCAGGGTAGTGTACGAACCTGCTAGGGAAGAATTGGATTTTGAAAATGGAAGGTAAGAACCTACGTGCGGAGCATGTAAAAGCCCTGCTCCTTTGCTCGCTTTCCTGCAGATTTTCTGCTATCTGCTTAAGGAAGATTTAGTAGTTAAATTGAGTGCATGACTAAGCAGAAAAAGCCGGAGAAAAATCCCAAACCTGTACTAAAGCCAGAAAAATCTAAGGGGTCGGTGACCCTTGGTCGATCAACATTCATAGACAAAATCTATAAGAAAGCCGAATCTCAGCCTTCAGTAGGACCCAGGAAAGTTACTTCCAAATAGCCTACTAGTTCCCTTCAGGCCACATGTTCACCATCTATAGCCTTTGCTGAGGTGCATAGTCAAACTGATGAACAAGACTTTCAAGAAATTGAAAATTCTATTCCAGAACGAGTGCAAGAAGGGAATCTTAGTAATCTTTGTGAAGGAGAAGGGGAAAGAGGGGAAACTGGGGAGCCAAGATCTCCTCCTAGGATAACTCAGCCATTGAATAGCCTAGACAAAGGGAGCGCGGTAAAAATTATTATTGAAGAGACCCAATCCCCTCAGATAGAAATCCCAGATAGAGGAAGTGCTATTAAAATTGTTCCTGTTAGAGACCTTCCTCCTCAACCTAGGAATACCCTCTTAGATATTCTGGAAGGTTATTGGCATATATTTGACCCAATGGCTCAAAATCCGCCAAACACCCAAACCTCTACATTACAATGCCCCATAGTGGATTCCGCAGCAAATGCCCCTATGAAAGCAATTCCCCTTCAACACATCCCTGCATTTCATGACTTAGATCAGAGGACCCAGATGCATTTTTATTTGAATTTGATGTACTATGCAGGGGATATGATTACACCACTGACCCCTAGAAACTAAAATTGTTCCCCTCTACTCTAAAAGGGGCTACTCTAAGATGGTTTATGGGATTAGGTGGTGGGGTTATAAATAACTGGGAACAAATGAAAGAATCCTTTTTAAAAAAATATCAAGATTACTACAGGTCTAGAGAACTAAAATATGAGATATTTCAGATGATAGCTAGACCAAACAAAACATTAGAATAATATGTGGAACATTTCCAGTATAATATACAGAGATCTCCCTATGCATCGCTTCCCTTGCCTGATAACGTGTTGAAAACAACATTAATAAGGGGCATGAAAGAACAATGGATTGAAACATTAAAAATTATGGGGAAAGGGGATATTTATCAAGAAAGTTTTGCTGACATAATTGATCTATGTATCAGGAGTTCGAGAGGCAGTACACGAATCAAACCAGCAGAACATGATCGGTTTGCAAGAGAAAACGAAATCTCATCAGAAGGAGTAACGCGTGTGGAAATTGGAAATTTATTTGAAAATTTTAAAATTGATATACTAGGAACACTCACTACACAATTGGACATTTTGCAGGCCAAAAAGAAACAAATGGAGGCAGAAGAGAATTTGGCAATCTTCTGCCCTAGGTGCAGAAAGAAGCATAGCCATAAGGAGTGTCCACTAGATACAGTCCAGACATGCGCTATCTGTACAAGGGATCACTCTACAGAAAGTTTTCCCTCATTACCTGGACTGAAAGCGGTATATAAGGAAGCAGAAGAAGAACCAAAGGTAGTATATCTACTCAACCAGTGTTGTCAGTGGCAGTCGCGACAAACTGGTATGTTTTCAGACCCAACTTCTTCTTTTTAGTATCCGCAGTACAATACTCAACAATATAATACATGGAAAAGTCAGTTTCAACCCCCATTTCCAAATTGGTCATCACAGTCGTATCCTTCTGCAAACCCGTGGCTAAATCAGAAAAGTCGATCTGGTTGGTCGAATCCTCTTTATCCCCCAGCATACTGGCAAAACAACCCATACCCACCACAATGGACTTCCCCCACTTCACAAGGATCAGTATGGCAGACTAACTGGCAGAGACCAACACAGTAGCCAGTAGGAAATATTCCTTTCCATCAACCTACACTGCCAACTTTACAACAAAACACCCAATCTAATCTGAGACCCCAACTCCCAGCCCATCCCAATCCCAATCCAAACAACAGACCGGTCCAGGCACTCCAAATTTTAGAAACACCAGAAGAAGGACCCAATCTGAGGGAGTGCAATGATCTTCAGCTAAGATCTGGGCGTATTATCCAAACAGAGGGAAATAAAACAGTTCAGATTGAAGATCAGTTACCTAGAGAACATCTGTCACAAGAAGAGGATGTAAATAGAAAACAAACTCACAATCAAGCAACCACATCCTCTCCCCCGTTCCCAGAACGTTTAGTCATACCTCGACCTATACAACTGCCTAATTTTGACATTCTGGGAGAATTACAAAATTTGTACATAAAAATTCCATTCCTTCAGGCCATTCAAGACATCCCGATATATGCAAAAACTATTAAAGAATTGTGCATAAAAAGATCAAGAAGGAATATAATAGGTAATCCAAGAGTTCAAGTAGTCGGTACTTTATCTGACTTATTATCAGGAAAGGAAACACCTATTAAGTATGAAGACCCAGGAAACCCAATAGTAACTGTTCAAATTTTTGGTCAAACTTTAACCAATGCCTTAGTTGATCTTGGAGTTGCAATCAATATATTGATAACTGCTACTTGCCAGAAGCTAGGTATTACATTTGCAGAACCCACTTCAACTCTGCTAGAATTGGCTGATCGGTCTGTGGTTAGGCCGGAAGGCATACTGCATGATGTCATGGTCTCGATTGACTCCTGGGAATACCCAACTGATTTTCGGATAATAAACCCTAAAACATGACATGATGGACATCCATTGATCTGAGGAAGACCTTAGCTCGCTACTGTTGATGCCTATATCGGCTGTCGGCAAGGGAACATGATCATAACCAAGGGGGCGGATATCAAGAATTTAGTACTATATCCCCCAGCGCAGTCAAGCATCACAATAGTTAAAACTAATAGGCACCCTGTATCATATCTTACTGACAACATTAGATCTCCATTAACTATACAAGAAGCACTAGAGTTCAAAGACCAAACAGAAGATGATGCCATTAGCAATTTCATTAGTCAAATTGAACTCACATCTTGTACCCAGTGTCATATGATAAAAGCAGCATTTGATAACGAAGTAGAAGAGGATCCTCTGAAAGATGCACATGATCGCACGATCCCTGTCACTTCAGTTGCACATAGTAAAATTGTGGAAATTAAACCTGGAAAGACCTTAAATATTAACACCGACCTTATACCCGAACAAGAAACAAAACTCATCCATATCTTAAGAAAATATAAAGAAGCATTTGCATGGGGTTACCCTGATATGAAAGGAATTGATCCTCAATTGTGTACACACCACATCTACATAGAAAATGATGCAAGACCTGTTAGACAGCCTCAGAGAAGGCTAAATCCTCATCTAAAAGAAGTAGTAAAAGCTGAGCTTAAAATTTTTTTAGATGTTAACTTGATCTACCCCATCTTTGATAGTAAATGGGTCTCCCCGCTTGTGGTGGTACCGAAAAAGAATGGGAAGTGGATAATCTGCGTGGACTATAGGGAGCTAAATAAGGCAACGTAGAAAGATCACTTTCCTCTCCCGTTCATTGATCAGGTATTGGACACTTTGGCAGGGAAGAAATTCTTTTCTTTTCTCGACAGCTTCAGTGGGTATAACCAAATACAGATTGCCCCTGAAGATCAGGACAAAACTACTTTTACTTGTCCTTGGGGAACATTCGCCTACCGAGTCTTACCTTTTGGTTTATGTAATGCCCCTGCCACATTCCAAAGGGCTATCCTTAGCATTTTTGCAGATCTAATAAATGAAGGACTGGAAGTATATATGGATGAATTTACTCCATATGGAGATGGAGTTTGATCCAGCATTACGAGACACTAGAAAAAGTCCCTACAACGTTGCATAGCTACCAGGCTTTGTTTAAGCCATGAAAAATGCTACATGATGATGACGGAAGGACTTATTTTAGGACACTATATTTCAGCAGTTGGCATTCAGGTAGACCCAGCCAAAATCCAAATACTTTTGCTTATTCCTACTCCCACTACTTAAACAGAGGTACGTAGCTTTCTTGGATTCTCCGGTTATTACAGAAGATTTATAGAACATTATTCACGTATTGTTGCACCATTGTATGCACTAACTGGTAATATTGATTTCCTTTGGACAGAAAAATGTGAACGTGCTTTCAACGATCTGAAGAAGCTCGTATCTACAGCCCCAGTCCTTCGGGGACCAAATTGGGATTTTCCATTCCAGATATCATCTAATGCCTTAGATATAGCCATTAGAGCGGTCCTTGGACAGGAGGAGGATAGAAAACCATATGCAATTCATTACATTAGCAAAAATCTATCCCCTGCTAAATTAAATTATATTGTCATTGGAAAAGAATTTCTAGCTGTTATACATGCTATCAATAAATTCAGACATTACATCACCGAATATCCTGTTATCTTGTACACAGATCATTCTGCGATCAATTACTTAGCAAACAAGCCGATTACAAATGGCAGAATAACTAGATGGTTGATTTTATTGTAGGAATTTGATATTACAATCAAGGATCGACCTAGGAAGGAAAACCTAGTAGCTGATTTCCTCTCAAGAATGCCAAAACCAGTCGATGCAGCAACAATTGAAGATCAGTTTCCAGATGAGCATCTCTTTGTTGTTGCTGCTCAAACACCCTGGTATGCTGATGTTGCCAATTACCTAGTAGTAGTTAAGTTACCAAAGCATCTAACCCCTAATGAACGAAAACAGATTGTCCAGCGAAGTACCAGATTTTCCTGGATTGGGGGCTATTTGTTTCACACAGGGGCAGGCATGCAAATCAGGAGATGCGTTCGAAAAGATGAAATTTTTGATATATTGAAAGCATGCCATGACCAACCATGTGGTGGACATTTCGTTGATCGCAGGACTGCACATAAATTATTACACACAGTGTATTATTGGCCCAGAATTTTTAAAGATGCAAAGAAATTTGTCCAAGCATGTGACAGTTGCCAGAGAGTGGGACGCCCTAGTCACTCGGATGAGATGCCTTTGAAACCATAGTTAATCATCGAACCATTTGAGCGTTGGGCTCTTGATTTCATGGGACCAATCAACCCACCATCAAACCAAAAAACATACATTTTGGTGACAACAGAATACGTCACCAAGTGGGTTGAAGTAGAGGCCTTGCCCAGAGCTACAGAAGAATCTGTTATACAATTCCTACTCCATCTATTTGTGCGCTGTGACCTCCCTAGAGAGATAATTACAGATGGAGGGCTACAGTTTTCTGGGAACAGAATAGTAGAAACACTCAACAATTATCATGTTCAACATAAAATTACCACCCGATATCACGCACAAGCAAATGGGCAAGTAGAAAGCAGCAACAAGATAATAGAAATGATTCTAACAAAAACATTTGCATCACATAGACGCGATTGGGCTGCCAGACTACCAGAAGCACTGTGGGCTTATAGAACAACATGGAGAAGCACCATTGGTCACTCACCTTACCAGCTAATGTTCGGAAAACAACCTATATTTCTTATAGAATTTGAAATCCAGACATTACGAACAACACAAGAAGTTGGTTTAGACTTAAATGAGGCACAGACTAATCAACTACAAAAAATTAATTAGCTGGATGAAATTAGGCTCTCTAAACTTCAACACACTGCCTTGATACAACAACAGAGAGCTAAATGGCATGATCCTCTCATTAAAAACAGAGTCTTCCACGAAAGCGACTGGGCTCTTTTATATGACTCTAGATTTCACGACTTCCCCAGGAAACTCCAAACTCATTGGTTGAGACCATTGAAATTTAGAAAGTACATGACAATGGTAACCTTACACTGATTACTTTTGATGGTTCTGGATATACCTTTAAGGAAAACGGCCATCAAGTCCATCTTTATCGCAAACCACTTACTTGGGAGTCCTTCTGCCAACAACTACGCCAAGATTCAGATATGGAGATCTTACGGGAGGAAGACAAGTCTCCCCCACCTGTAACTCACTAAGAAGTTTACTTTTCTTTACATTTTGTATATAACTTCTTGAATTATTTTTTTGTACATATCTTTGCAACATGTTTTGTTACTTTTTGATGTTCCTTTTCCAAAAGGAACAAAACTTGTGATTTTTGTTGTTCCTTTTCCAAAAGGAACAACACTTTTGATTTTTGTTGTTCCTTTTCCAAAAGGGACAACACTTGTGATTTTTGTTGTTCCTTTTTTTGTTGTTCCTTTTCCAAAAGGGACAACACTTGTGATTTTTGCTGTTCCTTTTCCAAAAGGAACAACACTTGTGATTTTTGTTGTTCCTTTTCCAAAAGGAACATCAATTTTGATTTTTGTTATTCATTTTCTAAAAGGGACAACACTTGTGATTTTTGTTGTTCCTTTTTCAAAAGGAACAACACTTGTGATTTTTGCTATTCCTTTTGGAAAAGGAACAACACTTTTGATTTTTGTTGTTCCTTTTCCAAAAGGGACAACACTTGTAATTTTTGTTGTTCCTTTTCCAAAAGGAACAACACTTTTGATTTTTGGCTGTTCCTTTTCCAAAAGGGACAATGCTTATGATTTTTGCTGTTCCTTTTCCAAAAGGAACAACACTTTTGATTTTTGTTGTTCCTTTTTCAAAAGGAACAACACTTGTGATTTTTTCTGTTCCTTTTCCAAAAGGAACAACACTTTTGATTTTTGTTGTTCCTTTTCTAAAATGGACAACACTTGTGATTTTTACTGTTCCTTTTTTAAAAGGAACATCACTTTTGACTTTTGCTGTTCCTTTTCCAAAAGGAACAACACTTGCGATTTTTGTTGTTCCTTTCCAAAAGGAACAACACTTGTGTGTTTTTTCTGTTTCCAAAAGGAACAACACTTTTTGATTTCTTCCGGTCTTTTTCCAAAGGAACGACACCTGTTTGATTTTGTTGTTCCTTTTCAAAAAGGAACAACACCGTTGATTCCCACTGTTCCTTTCTCCAAACGAACAACATTTGTGAACTGTTGTTGTGCCCTTCCTTGAAAGAAGCACTACTCATATGATTCTGAAACAGCTTGTTCCTTCTTAAGGATGCTTATTGCTAATGTTATTTCGAGTCTTTTGGAATACAACTATGCACTTATGTGATGGAAACAAAAACACAACATACGGAAAACAGTAAATTATAAATCACTATCTTTATAAGAAACTGCCCTGAATTGGTGAAAGGATGCAGGGAAAGATATACCTATTTGTCATCTTTTGTTTCCATTGTTCTACTAACTCCGTTCTCATTGGTTATCTGTATCATGATGTTTTTTACCTACTTTGATTATCATCTGGCAATAAGTTCAAGGGGTATATACCTTTCTATTGGGATATTAAGACTTCTTCCACCATTCCTACTCTTAAGGAGTGTTGAACCACCCTTTGCGTATAAACAGGAAAGGCTCTCTATTAAAAACAAGAAGAAAAAAAGAATGAAGCAAAACAGGATTTCTAAAAATTGTCAAATTGCAGGATAGGGAGTCTCATTACGAGCTGGCCTACCATGATCATCAATATGGAAGCAAAGTGGCATTCCCACTAGGGCCACCACACCCGAGAAATGGTCCAAAAGTTATATCAAATAAATAACCCTTGGAATAGGAGGTCTCACCATGAGCCGGCCTTCCCACTATTCGCTCCTCCCTCGTGAATGGCATTATGACTAACAGGTCACCAAGCCAGCATAGTGGCCTACATTTTGCCATTATACAATTCTTCCTCGCATACACAAAGGACTATGGTTCCAGGGGTGAAATAAACAACTCTGCCAAGGTTATGAATACCTGTCGGCAGCAGAGCACTGTTAATGGTATTGAAGTCGTATTTTTACACCAATAGATAAGGAGATTACATCCTCTTGTTTCTTATGTCGTGATAATTAATTATACAATTACCCAACCATATAGCGCATGACTATATATTATCGCCAAACATTACGGAGCTAGTGACAGTGACCGCATGAGACTCGCTATTTATGGAAAATGTCTTATCCCCCAGACTTCCATCAAATCACCGCAGTCCCTTACGTATTAAAATCGATCTAACTTTCTACCTCGATTTCAGTAATAGGCCGTTTTTGCAAGCATGGCATATTCCCATACGTTGTTCCATAAAGACCTCACGGCAGAACAGACGCTACTCCTTTATTTGATGGATGGGACAGCCTATCACATTGTGGGGGGGGAGGTAACCTCATCATTCCCCAGAGTACATGTCAGTCCGTTATTTGAGAAACTTTTGTACTCGAGCACAGCACGGCTCAACGGTATGGTCTCTTTCTATTTTTGTTTTCTTATGAATGAGCTGTTGTTTGAAGCTATTTCCATTGCATATGCCGTGGCATTTGAATTTGAACGAGTAATACGCCACTAGCTTCTCTGTGTTTCAACAAACAGCTGTTGTTCCTTTGAGAATTTGCAGTGAAACTATGGGAGGAAGGTTAGTCCATCGAGAACCGCAAGAATTAACTGTTTCGGCTGCAGCCCGAAGAATCTTGAAGAGAGCAGGATGGTTGACTTATCTCAACTGCCTGAAGGAGTATAATGAAATAGTAGCTAGAGAATTTTTACAGAACTTATAGGAAGAATACTCCACAGTAAGAGGAAGGCAAATAGCCGTCACCGACGACATAATAGCAAGAGTCATGGGACTACCGGGAACGGGACCAGTATGGACAATAAAGAAGGAAAGGTTCCAGAAGATTTTAGAAATCTTTCAGGACGAGGGCCAGAGTTTGACAATCCGAGGAAAGGGGGTGCTACCAGCAATGCTAGGAGAGCCATGGGCGGAATTCGAGAAAATCATCCAGAGCTACATTACTTGTGAAGGTAGAAAATACATGGTAAGACCATGGCATCTTAAAATCCTAGCTATCTTAAAGCAAAAATGTTCTGTGAATTTACCTGCATTATTGAACTCACTATTGCATGATGTTGCACGAAGTATGAAAAGGGAACAACACGTAAAATCAGTTGTTAGCCACCACAGATTAATTCGGTTAATAGTGAATTATAGTCTCACCCAGCAGCAGAGCAGCTGGGAAGAACTAATTACCATTATCAATAAAGGGACGGCCACATCTGATCCAGGTGGTTGTTGGTGGCCACCGACCTATCCCATTTGGACCCCCACAATTGTCTCTTTCAGCTTTTTTCAGTTTCCTAAATTGTAGCACAATTTACTATTTTTAGCAGTTTTTTGAGTCCTGAACTTCTAGAGCCGTTTTGAGGCCCTAAAATACGTTTTTTTTGGGAAATTTTGGGGCAACATGGGTCATGGACCGATGTTTCCCTTCCCAAAGTGGTAATTCTCATATAGATCTTTCTAACGAGCTATCATACGCGTCAAACGGAGATCGTATGCCAAAGTTACGACCCCGGGAAATTGATGTACCAATTTACCCAAAACGGGGCCCACAATTTGGCGTTTCATCTTCTAGGGTTAGGTTTTGGAATATGAAGGGATTTCCATTGTTTCTCAACAATAAATAGGCCTTCAAGCCTCATTATAACATAGTTCAGAACAGTTCAGAGGCATGTAGCCACACATCTCTTCTCAGAGATAAGCTACCATCGCCCTAGCTGGTTTATTTCCATTTCTGATTGTAAGCATATTTCAGTATTTTCCATTAATGAAATGAAGTATTATTTCCGCTGCATCTTTGTGTATAGGGTTATCTCTGTAATTTGTTGCGTTCCTGTTTAAGTCTGGATCAGTTGAACCAACTGAGTCAAGATATGGTTCAACCTATCAAGTTGATTTGGCAGGCAGCGAAGCATGTTTTGAGATACCTCAGAGGCACATCTCAGTTTAGATTATGGTATAGACGGTCAGAGGAAGTGAAGCTACAGGGATTCATAGATGCAGATTGGGCAGGGAGTCCATTAGATTGGAAGAGCACATTAGGAGGAATTTTCAACCTTGGTTCAGCTGCAATTTCTTGGTACAACAGGAAACAAAGGTCAATTGCACTTAGCTCAACAGAGAATGAATACATGGCTGCAATTCAGGCAGCATGTGAGGCCATTTGGATGCGGAAAATTCTAGTTGGTTTGCTTGATCAGAGGATGGATCCAACTATGATCTATTGTGATAATCAGAGTTGTATCAAACTCTCTGAGAATCTAGTATTTCATGACAGGTCCACACACATAGACATTTGGTATCATGATCTTAGAGACTGTGTAACGAGGAGGATCATATTGTTGCAGTATGTTTCGAACGAGGAGCAAGATGCTGACATTTTGACTAAGGCATTGTCAAAGTGTAAATTCGAGTTCCACAGAGATAGGATCAGGGTGACAAATAATCCCTTTCTTGTTGAGAGGGAGTGTTGAAAATAGCAACAAGAAATGCTAAAAATAGCATTTCTATAAATAGCCTTTCATCATATACTCCAACTCTGTTGGAAATATCAAAAAATAAAAATGCTAAAAACAGAATTGCTATAAATAACATTTCAGGGTATATTCCAATTTTAATTTGTCCTTGAATTAAAATTGAGAATTAAAATTTGAATTTAGTCTCACTAGCTGTTTGAAAAATAATTAATTAATTCATCTTGAGTTAATTAGTTGGAGAACTTCAAACATGAAGTCTTTGTGAAGACATGCAACAGTTATCCCTTTGATTGAGGAAGTTATCCCTTAATTTAGGAGATACGAATGAGTTGTATTTGAGTTGTAATTAGTTAGCTCATTTAACTGAGTTAACTCCAGTTAAATTAGTTCCAAACAATTTGAGCAACTAATTGTGAGTTCAGTGAGTTAATGCATGCATGCATGCAACTAGTGTACTCCAGATAACTAAGGATTATCTCATAAATAACTCCTGCATGTTAGTTCAGACAAAGACCCAGTTGAGATTAAAGACAGGGACATTGTACTATCAGTTGGAGAAATTTTCCTATAAAGGAAACTCATCCATGTAGAAGGAATTAACTCCTTAAGGATTGTGCAATTATTTCAGAGGTTAGTGTTGTGTGTGAGGTGAGAATCACACAGGTTGCAGCTGGAGGACCCAGGAGAAACTACGCAAGGAAATAAGAGGCTTGGAGGACTAAAGGAAGGCATATGTGTTTTCTATTCTGTCTATGAGTAGTAATGAGGGATTGTACTAAGATCTGGATAGCTTGAGAGCTAAAGCTTTGTGTAATCCTAAGATATTTCCACCTTGTATGATAATGCAGATAGTGGGGTTTTTAGATGAGGCTTTCCCCAGAGTATTCTTTTGTGTTTCATGTGTGATTGAATCTTCTTCTCTGTTATATGTGTTCTATTTGATCTTGCTCAAATTGATTAAGCTTCTGCAAGTTGATAGTAGAAGTAGATTGAGTATTTTGATTTAGTACATTGCATAATCATTTTAATCTACAGTTTCTCTACAAGATGTGTAGAGAGTAGAATTTTCACATCCTTACCCTCCAAACACTCTCGACAAACTTCCTATAGCGTTTCAGTACTTCCAATAGCAATACATGAATCCTATAGCAGCTTCCTGTAGTATGCATGTAGCAGCCTATTTTTCCCCTATTTTGACCTGTAATGCTAGTGTAGCATAGTTTATGAGTAGTTTGAGCCCCCATATTGGACTCCATGATCAGAGGTACCACCTAGGCCATTCTCTCCACTCCTTTTCCTTCAATGCAAGAGAAAATAACATTAGTTTCTTCATCATAGATTTGGCAAATAGGACATTACTTAATATGAAAGTGTGAATTAGATAAATGATGCATAGAATAATATTGTGTTTTGAAGTGAATTTGATATCTAGATGGTTGATTGCAATTAGTCTAGTTTCCTTTCTGTAGGTAGCATATCTCTTGTGTTTTTTTCCATGAATTGATTCAGTAGCATTTGCAAGTGGATAGATTTTACAAGTTGGATTTGAAAAGAATTTACTTTTTCTACACTAGGGATAGCTATTAAATTGCAATTTTAGTAGTTAATTCCCGCTAATTCAGTAGAAGAATGTTCTTGGAACCCTAATGATAAAATGACCTAGTTGAGGGTGGCATGAGTAGAATTTCATCTATTGTGTATACAACATTGTCACCTCGAAGTTTGGACAAACCCAGGGTTGATAAATAGAGTTGAGGCACCTATAGGAGTTGCAACACTCTTGGTTAAATACCAGGGCTCACCACTTCTTGGAGCTGTTGCTGGAGAGGTGTCTAGGTAGATGTTATTTCTGCTTAACCCATCAAACTATTAACCCTCACTCTTCTTCGGTGGCTGTTAACTTCCCTCTCTGACTACAGGGGAGTTAGAAGACCCCTTAGGTGAACAATCTGATATTTTTGAAGAACATATTGGGGAAGAAGAAGAACCCATTTCACCTACTCAATCCATGTATGAAAACAAGAATGATAAGGTTTTCCCTATCAGAGAGACTAATGGAGAGGCTAGAATGAAGAATATAAGCCCTACTTCCCTTCCTCACTTCCGTGGATTAACCTTTGAGGAGACAGATAATTTTATGTTTGATTTTTTTGTTGTCTAGAGGACCTATGATTATACCTTTGATGACCATAATATGAAGTTATTCCCATCTACCCTCAAGGATGTAACCTTGTACTGGTTTATGGGTCTACCTGGGGATAACATCACTACTTAGGCTCAAATGCCACAAGCCTCTAAAAACAAGTACAAGGACTACTATAGGTCCAAAGAAACCAAAGAAAAACTCTTTATAATGACTCTTAGATCCGATGAATCCTTATAGGACTATAGGAAATATTCCATCTCAGTTATAGGAGGGCCAGATGCACCCTCGATCCTAAATCAGTCAAGTTAGTTCTTCTCCAAGGGATCACGGAGAAAATGTTGGAAACCCTCAACATGTTGTATGGGGGAGACATTTATCAGTTATCCTATGAAGATATCAAAACAATGTTCAAAAACCATTCTAGGGTTGCTAGGAATAAGGGTAGGGCTAGTCAAGCTTTGGTCAGTTCCTCTCCCTCCACAACATCCATCAAGAATGATGTTGTAGGACTTTAAAAGTGAAATGTTGCATACCTTTGATTTGCAAATGGATACCATGCATATGAAGAGGAGACAAGATGAAGCAGAGAGGGCCTTAGCTATTTTTTCCCTAAATGCACTAGAAGGCACCCCATAAATGAATGTCCATCAAATTTCATAGAGGTTTTCTTAGTCCGTGAGGAAAACCATGCCATAGATAAGTGTCCTTTTTTGCCTGGATTGAAAGTTGCATATGAAGGGTCATAAGGTGGGGTTGAGAAACTATATTTTGTCAATCAAAAGAGGCCTCAAGGACCTCGACCATACGAGAAGGGCTTGAAGGTGCATCATACTCTTATTACCATCAAAACTAAAATGGACCCTTGTCACCTTGGTACTCTTCCACTCATCCATCATGGCCCACACTTCCTTCTTGGCCTTATGCACCTCACTATCCTCCCCAACTTGTCATTCAACCATTTCAGCCATATACTTCTCCACATTCTCAGTGGAATAACCCATCACAAGGGTGGAGGCCTCAACTCAACCAACCTCATGCTTTATTTCCTCCACCTCCATCTCAACCACATTTCACTCATCCTAATCCACCCAAGAAACCTCAGATGCCTGCTCAACCCAATGTGAACCCGAATAAAACGCAAGCACCATAGGTTTACAATGGAAAGACCTCTTAACCTGCGTATGCTATGGAGATTCAAGAAATCAACCTCAGGTCTGGAAGAGTGTTCCCAGATAACCAACCTCCATATCCACCTAAGTATATTGAAGAGGAAAAGTAAGAGAGTAGCCCTCAAGTAAATCCACCTCCTTTTCCTGAGAAACTGTATCATTCTAACCATCACACCCAAGAAGAGATTGAACTTTTGGGAGAATTGAAGAATTTGTGTGTTAAAATACCCCACCTCCAATTAATTAAGGATGTTCCCATCTTCACTAAGCTTATCAAAGAGTATTGTTTCAAATGCCTTGGGAGGAGAAAATGAGACACCCCCACCATCAATGTTATTGGAAAATTATATGATTTGATGTTGGGGAGAGTGACTTGTCCAAAATATATAGACCCTGGTAGTCCTGTGGTAGAAGTGCACATTGATGGCATCATTGTCCCTCACACCTTGATTTATCTTGGGGCTGCCATCAATGTGATGACTAAAGAAACCATGCTAAAACTAAACCTCCAAGGATCCTTAAGAAAGACCACTACAGTGCTGCAACTGGCAGATATATCTACAATGGCTCTTGAGGGAATTGTTGAGGATGTAATGGTCTCTATTGACTCCTGGGAGTATCCTACTGACTTCTTGGTTCTCCAACCCAAAACCAAACTCAATGGTTATCCTCTCATCTTGGGAAGACCATGGCTAGCCATTGTTGATGCTTACATAAATTGTAGGGTCGAGAACATGACCATTAAGAATGAGAATTTGTCCAACCATCCATTGAGCATGACTTACCCCCATGGTTAGAAGATGAGGAGGAATATGAAGTGTATCATACAACATCCCATCCAATCTGTAGCCTAGATGTTGTTATAAGAGGAAGGAAACTTGATGAAGATGACCACATTGACCAAATCCTCCAGAACCAACCCACCAATACCATGCCTCTTGTTAAACTTGTGAAGGAATCTGAGGGTAATCCTTGGACTGAGTTATGCCTAGTTGACCCAAGTCCTACACATGTCAATATTGTATAATTTTGTCCATATATAACCTTGAATATTAACACCTCTCTCTTAGCTAACCAAGAAGATAAGTTGTGCAAAATGCTGAGAAAGCACTTAGATGCTTTTGCTTAGAGATATAAAGAAATTAAAGGGGTGCATCCTTCAGTTTGTTCTCATCACATCTACATCAAGGAGGGATGCAAACCTTGGAGGAAACCTCAGCGAAGAATGAACCTAGCCCTCAAGGACATATTAAAGGAAGAGTTGCAAAAGTTCCTGGATGCAGGGTTCATATAACCTATCTCAGATAGTAAGTGGGTGTCCCCTCTAGTTTTGGTCCAAAAGAAGAATTGGAAGTGGACAATATGTGTGGATGACATAGAGCTAAACAAACCCACCAAGAAATACCATTTCCCTTTACCTTGCACTGATAAAGTTTTAGATGGTCTTGCAAGGAAGAATTTCTTCTCTTTCCTTGATGGATTCAGTGGTTACAATGAGATCCAGATCAACCCTGAGGACTTAGACAAAACTACATTCACCTATCCTTGGGGTAGTTTTTCTTATAGGGTCGTCATTTTAGTTTATGTAATGCCCCTGCTACTTTTCAAAGGGTAGTTTTGAGCATTTTTGCTGAGCTGATCCATGACTCCGTAGAGATATACATTGATGATTTCACTCCTCATGGGTGTGACTTCCTGGAGGCTCTCTCTCATCTAGGGAAAGTATAGAAGAAGTGCATTCAAATGAACCTCTCGCTTAGTCCTGGGAAGTGTGAATTCTTAATGAATGTAGGGATTTTCCTTGGCCATTCAATATCTAAGGAGGGAATACAGGTGGACCCAAACAAAATTTCCATCATAAAAAGGGTCCCTACTCCTCAAAAGCAGAGGGACGTTAGGAGTTTTTTGGGCTTAGATGGATACTATAGAAGGTTTATTAAGGAATTTAGTAAAGTGGCCTCACCATTGTTTGGGTTTCTGGCCAAGGACTCATAATTCAGCTGGACAGATAATTGCTAAGAGGTCCTTGAGATCTTGAAAGAGAAATTAACCACTACACCCATACTTAGAGGCCCAAATTGGGCTCTGCCTTTCCATATCCATGTTGATGCATGTGACAAAGCTGTGGGGGTAGCTTTAGGAAAAATAGATGATAAGTTACCTTATGGCATTTACTTCATTAGTAAAAATTTATCTAAGGCAGAATTGAACTACATAGTAACTAAGAAAGAACTCTTAGTTGTTGTACACTTTGAAAAACTTCAGACACTACATCACTGGATACCAAACGTTTGTTCATATTTACCATGCAGCTATCAAATACTTGATGACGAATCATGATGTGAATGCTAGAATCATTAGATGGTTGCTATTGTTATAGTAGTTTGACTTAACTATCATTGATAAGCTAGCAAAAGAAAATGTAGTTGCATATTTTCTTCCTAGACTTGCTTTGCCTGTCGATGATGAAGGGATGGTCGATGATCAACTTCCATATGAGAACTTAGTTTATATCTTAGTTCTCTCCCCATGGTTTTATGACATAGAAAACTACCTAGTGGCTCCAAGATTTCCTCCAAAACTGTCATCTAGGGAGAAGAGAAGAATTGTAAGGAAGAGTGCCCCTTTCACTTGGATTGGGGGAAATCTCTTCAAGTTGGGGCCAGATTAGATCTTAAGGGGATTTGTCATGGAAGAGGAAGTCTTTGGCATCCTTTCAACCTGTCATGATGGGCCTTGTGGAGGTCATTTTGATGCCAAGGGAACACTTTTCAAAGCTCTACAAGCTGACTATTATTCACCCACTCCCCACCAATATGCAAGAAGGTATACTAGCAAATGTGATCAGTTCTAGAGGATGGGGAAATCCACACCCAAGGATGAAATTCCCCTACAACCCCAGGTGGATTTAGATCCATTTGACAACTGAGGCATGAATTTCATCAGGCCAATTGATCCACCATCACGGCAGAAAAAGTACATCATTGTGTGCATTGATTATTTGGCAAAGTGGGCTGAGACAAAGGTTGTCAAGGCAACAACAAAGGAGAAAGTCGTTGCGTTTTCAAGGGATAATATGCTCTATAAATTTGGGTACCCCAAGAGATAGTCATCAATCAGGGAGCTCAATTCACATCATATTTGACTAAGAATATGTTAAGGCAACATCATATCAAACACATAAGATCTACTACCTATCACCCTCGGGGCAATGGACTAGTAGAGGTTACAAATAGAGAATTAGAGGGCATCCTCACCAAGGTTGTGAGTACCGGAAGGAGGGATTAGTGGAGGCTACTTGGGCCTATAACACGACTTGGAAAACAACCACTGGTTTTACTCCATGTGATTTGGTTTATGGAAAGAAAGCTATGCTCTCTATTGAGTTTGAGTGTAATACTTTGAGAATAGAAACACAATTAGATTTATATGTCACCAAAGCACAACATGAGATGTTTCCCCAGTTAATTGGCTTGGATGAGTTTAGAATGTAGGCCCTCCTACACACTGAATTTATACAATTGCAGAGGAAGGTCTAACATGATAGGAATATCTAGGACAAAGTCTTCCAGGAAGGGGATTGGGCCTTACTATATGACTCTAGGTTCAAGCATTTCAAGGGGACAATTGACAATTGAGCTGTTCAAATCAGGACCATTGATAAGGAAGGGATTCTCTTGCTTGTCAATGGCTACAAATTGAAGGTATATAGGAAGCCTATGTCTAAGGAGGAATTCATTAGCACCATCAACAAAGAGGTTAATGTGATTGGAAGTGTCATAGCTTCCAGGTCACAACATTCCAAGGTATTTAAAAAAAAAAAAAAGGCCCAGATGAGAACCTTTATGAGGCATCTAAGGCAAACTCTTGGATTTAAAACCTCGTTGAGGCACTCAAGGCAGACACATAGGTTGAAAACCTCTCTTGAGGCAGCTTGTGTGTCTCAAAAAAAAAAATTGGGGGGAGGGAAAAAAAGAAGGAAACAAAGAGAAAGCCCAGGGCATGGATCCACAACATGTCTATTAATTTTTTTGTCATTTTGCAGGTTTGAAGACAGTGGAAGATTCCACAGCTACGGGGCTAACATACTCAAGATTTTCTTGACCTCTCCCTCCATCCACTTCATATCCACCATCTAAACTCATGTGCTCACCACTCTCCATCATCCCAGTGGCTCAAAAAATCAAATTTAAGACCCTCTCTAGATTGTTATAAGAAGACTGTAATTCCTACAAGAAGATCATGTAGCACTACAAGAGGGATCCAAAAATATACAACAAGAAAATTTGAATGAAAATACCACCCAACACGACCTTTCCAAAGGTAAATAAGCTTCTCCCACCATGGTGCACCATCTATCCATTATTCATCCATCCCAGTTCACAATATATATATATATATATATATTTCAAGAACAAAACCTACAGTTTGTCTCACCCTGAAAATTTTATTGTAAAACACACAAAGCACATCCTCTCCATTTTCACAAACCTACACTACTTGGTCAAATCCCAAGCATCATCCTCCAAACCCTCTATATCCTTTCCCACCATGCCCATGTAGTTAAAATACTGAAAGAGAAGGAAATAACTGCTACAAGATGAAAACCTCCTCCTGTAGAAGCCTGTGAAACCATTACAGAAAACCATAATCCTATTTTTTTCCCATTCCCATCAAGTAGAGGGGGTGATACCAACTCATGAGGCACTCTACCACTCCAATCAGGACTCTACACCAACAACAACAACACCATGGGCATCAACAAAGGACCTACACACATAACAACAACAACAATCAAATAACATGAGGGGTAGAGAAGATGTACACATGAACAATAAAACACAACAAGACAACTCCCTTGGTGATAGTACAAAGGTCCAACACTCCAGCATGCACATCATTGCATTAGTCGATCACAAGGTAGGCATATGTATGGGAACCTCTCATCTTCTCCCTATGTGTAAATAATGAAAAATGTGTGAATGCTGAGAGGAGGTATTTTTATATGCTAGAGGTGGCTAGCTTACTTGGCCACCCTCGGTCAGTAAACAAAAAGTGATTACGAGCCCTCATGTAACATGGAGGCATCACATCAGTCAAGATAGGATCATAGAGAGTGGGTGTTGCTTATGAAGAACAAGGGAATGACTACTACAGGTAGGGACAATAATCCAAAAGAGGAAACCTCGTGTCTCTACCAAGTCATCACAATGCTCTGAGCCCAAGCCAAAAATGGCATATATTTTATTGGGGCTCAAATTCTCTTACATTTATGCTCATTTCAAAAATAATTAAGGTGAGGACAAGCTTTGGGAGCCATTGAGGAGAGTCGAACCCTACTCTACCATTTCTATAGGAGGAAGCTACAGGAAGCTTCAAGAAGCTACAAGAAGCTATAGGAAGCCTACAAAAGCTATAGGAAGCTCGAGGAATTGCTACAGGAAGCTTGAAATGGCAAAAGAACACCACCAAGGGTCGAGTTGATCTCCAATTTTTCATATTTATCCCAGGACATGTGGTAATAGTAAGTGCATCCTCTCCCTCTTTTGTCCATAACTTGTGCGTTGGTGCACCCTAAAATCTATAGGAAATATCAGTCAAATTGTGGATTGCAAAATATTTTCTCGCCGTAGATTAGAGGGAATATACAAAATTGTCATCAACTAAAGATTTCAACCCTCTACTTCCACTAAATTTCACCTGAGAGCTATTACAGGAAGCATCCCTTGTTCACTTAGTTGAAAACAAAGAAAAGAGATCGGGGGAGGATTCAATAGAAGGGAACCCTCAGACACTAAAAGAATTCATTTTCACCCTCTTGTTTTAGACATTTTTAGAAGACATCCGTGGCTAGGATTATTTGAATTGTTTAGGGGATAGGATGATGACATTTCATATGAATTTTCCATGGCACTAAGCTCTCAAACAAAAGTCAGTGCCACCAGTGTACTGAGGGGATTAGCTATTTCAATAAGTCCTGAGCTAATTAGCAGGGAGGAAACCCTTCCCCTAGGGATCCAATGGAAAGGAGAAGACAAAACCACCAGTGCCATTGCTAAAAAGAACTTCATTGCCACTAAAAAACCTATTGAAGACAACAATGGAGTTAGGAGGGAAAGCCTACCCTATCCCTGTGATGAGGTGGCCTACCATGTCGTAAAATACATCTCCTATGAAGGAAGGTTGACTGTAGTCTATGTCTACCATTTTATATTACTCCATGAACTAAGGTTTCAAGCAGAATTGCCCCTAGTCCAAAGACTCAATCAAAAAGTGAGAGAGGGAAAACACCAACACCTAGGCGAACATGGCCTCATTAATCTGATGGTAGTAGATTCCTTGAGAAACCTATCATTTGGTCCAAATTCATTGATATTGATAGAGATACCTTCATTGACATTCAAACCCTCACACCATGTGATACCCCAACCTCTAGTATAAGAGGAAAAGAGGGGAAAGAATAATAAGGAGAGGAAGAGGCAAAAGAGGAAAGAGAAATAGAGGCAAAGAAGATAGAGGAATAACTAGAGGAAGAAGTAGAGGAAGAGAAAGATGAAGAGGAAGATGGGGAGCAACAAGAAAAACCTAGCCCTGCGAAAACCACTGAATCTAGAGAATAAGGGGTATTCCCAGAGCAAGCAATTCTGTCTCCAAGACCCAGTGAAAAAGAGGTAGCTACCATCTTAGCTACCTTGAGCACTCCAGTCAAACCCAAAACGAAAAGGAAAAGGCAAGCTCCCCCCCTACTATAAGACTAGGAAAAGCACTAGGATTAAGCAAGGAAGACCTCAAACTCCCATAAAGTCCACTATCACAATTGAAGAGTCCCTAATTAAAAAAGAGGAGGTAGGGCCCACTAAAAGGAAACTTAAGGAGGTCACCTCTCTAGAAAATATCTCAAAGACTCCTATAGCATATGTATGGAGGCCCACCACTAGATCAACCTCCTCTAAACACCCAAGGTACCTACCACCCTCCTACAAAAAGGAAAGGGGAAGCTACAGGAAAAACAAAGCATGCTATAGGAAAAATAGAGTGTGCTAAGGAAAAACAGAGTGTGCTACAGGAAGAACAAAAGCTGCTACAGGAAGAACATAAGGTGCTACAGGAGGGGAAAAAGGTAACGCAACAACTATAGGAGGAGGAAACTTCCCCAAAAACATTTTAGAAGGACTTCCCAGAGCTAGATGAGCCTAGTCCATGACCTAATTTGAGCTCCTATTATAAATCATTGAAGGAGGGAGAGTTATTCCCCAAAAATTCGCAATCCCACTTTTATTTGAACTTGAAGCAAAAAGAGGAAGAACCCACATGTGGATGTAGATCACTAAGTCCAAAAAGGTGGAAGATGTGGGCCTCATGGAAGAGAAGGTCCTTGAAATGGGAAAAGAGCTAAGTGAGCTAAGAGAGAGAGAGAGAGACCACCATGAAGGAACAACTAAAGGCAAAGAACATTTGGTTGAGGGAGAAGTTGTAGGAGAAGGAAACCCAACTGGCCATAATGGAAAGCCTCTCCATGGAGGCATTACAATGCAAATAACCATCCAAGTCTTATGCACTCTTTCTCAAAGAGAAGTGGATGAAATTCCAAATCAAGACCTTAGCACAACATGGATACCTGCCATTTCAAGACTACAAAAAATTTATTGAATTATGTGACCAAAGTAGCATAGAAGATAGAGAAAAATTGGATGAGTTCTACATGCATAACCTCACCTTGACTGATATGAATGTTTGGGACCCCAGTGAAAAGTTGGGGGGCATGCACTTGATGGCCATAGCATCTTGGATGACTCATGAGGAGGCCAAAGCTAAGGAGGTAAAGAGAGTAATGGAAAAGGAAGAAAAACAACCACTATATATTAGGGTAGAGCATATAAGCATAACTGTGGTTGTAATTAGTAATCATAGCATCATCTCTAATGATGCTAATCTAACACCCACGTACCTTCCCACCCAAGAGAAGACCATCTCACATTTTGAAGACACACTTAGGCTATTAGGGATAGAAAGCCAGCAAGCATGCCAGAGAAGAAGGAATGCCTTACCCCATAGTCTCCATATCAGGGAGTGTCACTCTCCTAAAAGGTTGAGGAATGCATTGGAAAGGACACCCTTGTACAAAAGCTTCATGCAAATATTAAAAATCAACTAGATTGGACTCAAGCTCATTCCACCTTTGTTGTTAGGCCTACAGGAAGGAAGGGATGAGGAAGAGGAGAGGAAGTAGTGAACATGCATAGAAAAGGATGAATTCTTCTATCATCAAGAAGGCACACCATCTAAAGAGCCTTGGGATGTCAGAGAGGCCACTAGGGTCATGAAAGACATGGACATAGATGACTGAGTTTCTCAGAGCATGAGAAACAACTTCAATAGGGAGGTGATGATGAGGCTCATCAATTGGTATATCACAAGGGTCATAATGTCATCCTCCAACTTTAGAATTATCTCTTTCTCACATTTATTTACAATTTTTTTTATATTATGCTTTGTGAGGAGGATAAAATATGCGTTGATATGTCATGTGGCCTACCATGGTTTAAATGCAGGAATTGTGACAATTTTTAGATAATTTTAATGTAGGAGCTCGAAGTAGACATCAAGGAGAGATTTTAGGAGGTTGTATAGCTCCTTAACTCCTTCAATCAACCAATATCACCACTTTGCCTATCATCAACTCGGATTCATTGGCAGCCAAGCAGGACGAGGTCATTGGAAGTCAAGCCAGTACAGTTAAATGAAGATCTAAATCCACCTTTCTTGAGTTTTGGGAGACAAAGATCTCTATTTTATGGGGAGTTGTTGGTAGCTACCATTTTGTATAAATAAACATGCCAAGGAACTCATTAGGATTCGAATTATGTTTGCAAATAAGAAGCTATTGAGCTCAAGCACTTGTGACTATTATTTTTGACTTATTATGTGATGTATTTGACATTTCTGCAATGATACTGAGAAGTTTCTTATTGATCCATCACTGAGTTAGTTCAGAGGGCTGAGGCTCTTGGGTTTTGGCCCAACCCTAGTAGCTTAGGTCCCTCTTGTGTATTGATATTCTTCTTTAGCTTATAATTTTTATTGGTTGTTGGATTTTAGTAGAATATAATTCCTCAAAAAGCCTATGATTGTGCCTCTATCTCATCTTTCTCATGGGAGCTAGACTAGAGGAATCCATAATCACAGCCCAAAAAGATTATGTGATGATTTCTTGCTTATGACTTCTTGGAAAAATATCTACATTATTTATCTTGTTTCACATATGATTGTTGTAGCTTAGAAGTTCATTCATTGCATAGATCAAATTTTTTAACATCAGCTAGATAGTTTCCAATTTCAACTCATCTTTTCCACCATTGATTATAATATTTTGCAAATGAAAAGAAGAACATGTGCATGTGATGTTGTAGGACTATTGGACCTGTAGGAAAAGGAAATTTCCACCATCTCCATCTAGGAATTCTCCATTCCCTTTTGATGAATCACAACCATTTTCTTGACCTCTATTTTTTGGTCACCATGAGCAGCCCTCTTAGTCCAAAGTTGGCCTTCCTAAAGTGTTGAGCTTGGCTAGGGTGTTGGTCATCTTCCATCCATCTACCACAACCTTCATCCATATTTCCATCACTTTATCCCATCATCCTTACACTCCAAACCCTCTTAGCAAACTTCCTGTAGCATTTCAGGACTTCTTGTAACAATATAGGAATACTATAGCATGCCTATAGAAGCCTGTTTTTCCCTTGTTTTAACTTATAATGCTAGTGCAACTTAGTTTATGAGTAGTTTGACCCCCCAACTTAGACTCCATGATCAAAGGTACCACCTAGACCATCCCCTCCACTCCTTTTACTTCACTGCAAGAGAAAATAGCATTAGTTTCTTCATCACTGATTTGGCAAATAGGACATTACTTAATATGCAAGTGTGAATTAGATAAATGATGCATATAATAATCTTTTGTTTTCAAGTGAATTTGACAGCTAGACAGTTGATTTCAATTAGTGTAGTTTTTTTTTTGCAGGTAGCATAACTCTTGTGTTTTTTTCCATGAACTGATTCAGTAACATTTACAAGTGGATAACTTTTACAAGTTGGATTTGAAAAGAATTTATTTTTTCTACACTAGGGCTAGCTTTTGAATTGCACTTTTAGTAGTTAATCCCCCCTAATTCAGTAGAATAATGTTCTTGGAACCCTAATGATCAAATGACCTAGATGAGGGTGACATGAGTAGATTTCCATATACTAAGTATACAACAATATCACCCTGAAGTTTATATGAGCCCTAGGTTGATAAATAGAGTTGAGAAGCCTCTGTGAGTTGCATCAATCTTGGCGCAATACCAGGGCTCAACAGTAAGCACATAAAATTTGAAGTACCAGGACACCCTTAAAACGTTGATTTCCATGGAGTCATAACTCCTCTGATACCATTGATTTGAATATGGGGGGTAAGATTTAGGGACTAAGAATGCTAGAGGAGGAGAGAACCCAACACTGGAACATTGATGAAGGAAGTCATGAACTGAATACTTCCCTAAAAAAAGTGAAAAAAGAACAAAATATATCATAAAACCCTGTTCTTTATTAAATGAGGGGGGAAATAATGTTACATCTACATTGTGTGGACGGATCTGACCTTTTACAAAGTGAGACCCACTATTTATAGCCTTCTTGAGTTACAATACCATGGGAAATTTCCATGGGTTGATAATGTGGGTAATTACCATGGGTGGATGCCACTTTCCATTTGATAAATCAAATGGATGAGAAAAAATTTATTAGCAAAACGAATAACCATGTCAAATAACCAAGACTAGGGTTTACTGATGAAAACTACAACAATATCAAAGAATAATATCTACTATCAATCAAAACCTAGATATCATTTAAAAATATGGACAATCCAATTCTCATTCCATCATGACTTATACTTATGCATCAAGGAAAAATTATGCCATGATACACTATTTTCAATAATCAACACAATGATCATTTGTACACCATGAAAATTCTAGGTGTAAAACCAATGAATTATCATTAAAAAACCATCACTAATCCATATGAAACCACTACCAATAGGGTCACGATATGGGTATGAAAAATTATCAGGAAGTAATTTTAAATAAGGAAGAGATTGATTCCTTTCATTTCCTTTAAATTAAAATAGCCAAAATGAAGGTCTAACCAAGCTCATAGTGTGAAAAATAAACAAAGGAGAATCACATCTATAGAGCATGGTTGAGACTACAATGTAAGACATTCTAGGGTAGTGAGAGTAAACATAATACTTCAAGTTAAAATGCATGTATGAGGTTGAATGGATTTTAACCTTTTCATGTAGGGTCCACTTCAACAAACATCTAATGAAACTAGGAATAATGGGTTGAAATAAAAAAGGGAAAATAAGCTATGATTGGGAGTATTTGAGAGCATGTCAAAACACCCATTACCACTCTACTTAGGCATGAAAAATTCACGAACAATGAAGGAAATCAAGAGGTTGTTAAGTCTACCTTCATTCCATTTTGATTGAGATCGTTAAGTTGCTTCTTTTCCATTGTTTCTAGGCTCGAAACATATGAACACTAATAGAAAAAAATGATTTATAGATACATTGTGTGTAAGATATTAGTATGCAATTATGTTCAAATTTCAATCAAAATGAATAAATACTAAAAAACAACACGGAGATACAATATCAAGGATATGCACAATATCACAATCCTTCAAATTTAACATGAACCAGGTACTATCTAATCTAAACCATAAAAGAAAAGGTTCATAAAATCATCAACTTTGAAGGAGGAGTTGCAAAGATAACCTTAAACAACAAGTTGGATGAAATGGATAATGCAAATGTAATAAACAAGGTAGGGGAAATTCAATGTAGATCTAATAACCAAACACATATATTAGTTTAGATCATCAAGATGAGGAAGGTAGGCATCACATGCATGAGTCCACAGTGTTATACAAGATTTATGATTGTGGACAAAAGTATCTCCCCTAGGTTAGTGGCTAACCTAGAACAACAAAGATACAAGGAACAAAATGTTTTTACTTAAAGTAAATAGATGATGGAGTAAGGCCTACCTGAAATCCTTCACATGCTTCGCTCCTTCTTAAGCTTGGAAGCTCCAATCCCAGCTCTGATTTCCAAAATTAAAACCCACACAATCAGATAACACAATCCAAGAAACTACGAGATTTATGTAATAGCGTCTAATTACTTAATTCAATAGTTCAACATGGTATTGAAATAAGTGAAACAACATCACATATAGGAAAACAATGAATTATTTGCATTATTGTAAATGGAAGGAGGTTACAACCATAAGTAGTAGTTGATCTTGTAGAAGAGTTCCTCCAAGTTGTTGACTTGTCCTTTCCTTGTCACAATATGCACCTCCAATCACCCTAAATGTATGTAATGATTACCACTCACTATAAAAACATAAGGGCATAACCACTCTCCAAAATCCAACTCTCAACCACAAAGAAGGTTGGGAATATATAGAGAAGTATGGTAAGTTGGGAGTTCTTATCCAATTACAAATCTAGGGTAAGAGATCCACCTTTGATGGAGGGATAGGATCAAAGAATAAGTCGTGAAAAATCTAATGTAGGGATGGATAGGATATGGATGTTTTATCCAAGGCAAGTAGTTGTAACAAGTTTTGGAAACTCCTAGAAGAGGAAATTTTCCAGAATCCTGATCATTCTCCTAGATTTATAGAACTAACATAGGTGCAAAGGGGAGAAACCTCCTGGTGACCAACGCAAGCCATAGTGAAGAAACCTACTAGTGAACGCACACCAATAGGCTTAAAGGGAGTGTTGATCCTCAAATTGGCCCAGATGAAGCAGTTTAGGGCTCAAACTCTGGGAAATGAAAGGTACATGCTTAGGACTTTGTGTAAGATGGTGAAAAAGAGGAATATGATGTTGATTGATCCCATTAGAAGGCTCACTGATCGAATGTGATAAAATGGCCTATAACATAATTCCACCTAAAGCGAAAAATCAAAGATGATGACTGATGACTCAAGTAGTTTTCCTTGTGATAGGTAGGGATCGATGACAACCAACAAGGTTCATATGTTACAATACATTTACAACATGACATATTTGTTCGCTGAGGGAGGCATACCCATACTCAACTCATAAGCTAACATAACATATATAATGATCAAAAGGCACTTCCACAGTTGCAACTGGTGGACCCATATCTAGATGACTATCAATATGATCATAGCCATCATACATTTGTGATCTTTGTATATTCCTGAAATCGCAGCTCGGATGGATGAAACTACATCTGGGTTCTTCTATCTCATTCACACGAACAACCAATGTACAAGCCTAACCATGTGAATCTATGAGATGGAGTCAAACATGGTAGAAACCATCTGATTATTAGCCAATGAAGTTGTTAATAGACACAAGAGAAACTACAAATGATGTTAATGGCTCTCAAGTTACTAGAGTATAATCTGTATGGTGTGAATGAATGAGATGATGTCGAACAAAACAGTATATTTCAGTCAAAGGCCATTGATGTAAACCTGTCGCCGAGAGCGAGGAAACTTTCCAATGATGTATGAAACGACCAAGGTACCAAGGGGTGTTTCTAAGTTAACTTCCTCAATGATGTGCTGATGTCGACAGGCAGCGACTCGTCGCAGGAGGGCCTTGATGTATCCCGTATCAATGACACGAAATGGGTATGATGATTGAGACAAAATTATTAGAATGATGTTAATATGGAATTGGATCAAGAAAGACAAACATGAAATGAAGGCTTAAGAGTATTGTAGTAGAGATCAACTGAATGACTTCTCTTGAACACATTGGTGATATTGAATGGAGTTGGCAACATTGACCCAAAACCGAGACGGAGGCTCTGAAAATGGTATGATAACAAAAATACAAGCATATTACCCAACCCAACAACCATGGAGATGAAGTGGAAGAGTGTCGTGTTCAAGAGTGACTCGCTGCGATTAGAAAAATGGAATCCCTTATTTTCCCAATTTCCCCAACCATATTGGTCAGTACCTCTTTATTTTTTAACAAGCTTGAGGAGGATAACATATGCTTGATTTGTAAGTTCATCCTTCGGATGAATCCCTCCAAGTATATTTAACGCACCTTGATAAGGAGTGGTTTGACCTCGTCATGATTGACAATTCCATCATTGTTTGATGTTTTAATGAGACCAACGAAGGTAAAACTTGACATCTTTTTCATGTTTAGAGATTTTGAAAAAGAGGAAAAAAAGAAAACACCAGATGTCCCTTTTCGTAGGTAATCCCTTAGTTCTGAAATGGTAGAAAACAATACCCAAGAGAGCCTCTTAGCCATGTTTCACTAAGGTATTCCTTTTTCGTAGTTAGTCTATATCAGTTCGAAAATGGTTAAATTTATACTAAGTAGACATCTTTTCATTTACTTTTACGAGTTCGAAAAGACAAGTGCTTGGCAATCTTTTCATATTTTGGGAGTCTGAAAAGAGTTGAAAGATTTTATGAAACCAGCTCACAAAAAGATAGAAAAGATATATCAATGCCTTAGAATTCAGCCTCTTCGAGGGGGCAACCTCCTTTACATTACACAAATGAATGATTCTTTGATGATTCAAATGACAAAACCTCCTTTCTATATATAGGAGTCTAAGGAGTCACAATATAACCAGCCGACCTAACAATAATAATATAAAGCCACAAAATAACAATAGAGGGATTCTATGGGGCACAGTAATAACAATATGGGGATAATAGGGG
>APFE030888024.1:3409-19561 GCA_000404065.3 Pinus taeda | reverse complement strand
AGTACTTTCCCTATTTATACACAAAGGGTGGTTCAACACTCCTTAAGAGTAGGAATGGTGGAAGAAGTCTTAACATCTCAATAGGAAGATATAAACCCTTTGCTCTTATTCCTGAATAATCAAAGAGGATTAAAAGGGACCAACATGATAAAGATAGCCAATAAGAGCAGAATCAGTAGAACAATGACAACAAAAGATAATGAATAAGTGTGTCCTTCCTTCTGTCCTCTTACCAATTTAGAGCAATTTCTTATAAAGATAGCGATTTTATGATTCACTAATTTCAGTATGTTGTGATTTTGTATCCATTGCATAAGTGCATAGATGTATTCTAAACGACTTGAAAGAATAGGAACAATAAGCATCCTTAATTTAGAACAGCAAAAGGAACAAGTTGTTTCAAAGGGAGAGCAAAAGAATGCGAGTGGTGTTCCTTTTGGAAAAAGGAACAACAAAAGACCACAAATGTTGTTCCTTTGGAAAAGGAACAGCAGAAAATGCAAATGTTGTTCCTTTAGAGAAGGAACAGCAGAAAACGTAAATGTCATTCCTTTGGAAAAGGAACAGCAGAAATCGAAAATGCTATTCCTTTGGAAAAGGAACAACAAAAACACACAGATGTCATTCCTTTGGAAAAGGAACAGCAGAAATAAAAAATGATGTTCTTTTGGAAAAGGAACAGCAAAAACACACAAATGTCGTTCCTTTGGAAAAGGAACAGCAAAAATCGAAAATGTTGTTCCTTTGGAAAAGGAACAACAAAACACACAAATTTCGTTCCTTTGGAAAAGGAACAGCAGAAATCGAAAATGTTGTTCCTTTGGAAAAGGAACAGCAAAACACACAAATGTCGTTCCTTTGGAAAAGGAATAACAGAAATCGAAAATGTTGTTCCTTTGGAAAAGGAATAGCAGAACACACACATATCGTTCCTTTGGAAAAGGAACAGCAAAAATAAAAAACGTTGTTCCTTTGGAAAAGGAACAACAAAACACAAAAATGTCGTTCCTTTGGAAAAGGAACAACAGAAATAAAAAATGTTGTTCCTTTGGAAAAGGAACAACAGAACACAGAAATAAAGAAAAATAACAAAATTTTAGCAAAATGACGGCTGATCCAAAGGGGGTTGTTCTTTTGACAAAGGATCAGCTAGAAGAAAATGTTGTTCTTTTGGAAAAAAGGAACAACAAAAAATAGTAACAGCAAAACATTAATTCAAAAGTATGTACAAAAATGATTCGACAAAAGAAAAAGAAATTATGTACAAACTGTGGAAAGAAATAAATTTCTTAATGAATTATAGGTGAGGAAGACTTCTCTCCCTCCCCCAAAATTTCCATATCAGAGTCTCAGTGTAGCTGCTCGCAGAAGGACTCCCGAGTGAGTGGTTTGCGATAAAGACGAACTCGGTGGCCATTTGCCTTGAAGGCATATCTAGAACCATCAATAATGATTAGAGTAAGGGTACCATTGTCATGTACCTTCTGGATTTCGTATGGTCCCAACCAACGAGTCTGGTAGTTTCCCGGGGAAGTCCTGAAACCTGGAGTCATACAAAAGAGCCCAGTCACCTTCGTGGAAGAATTTATTTTTAATGAGAGCATCATGCCATTTAGCTCGCTGTTGCTGGATCAGGGCAATGTTTTGAAGTGTAGAGAGCCTAATTTCGTCCAGCTCATTGATCTACTGTAATCAATTAATCTGTGCCTCGGTTAGATCTAAGCCAACTTCCTGTGTTGTTTGTAATGTTTGGATTTCGAATTCTATGGGGAAAATGGGTTGTTTTCCAAACACTAATTGATAAGGTGAGTAACCAGTGGTACTTCTCCATGTTGTTCTGTAAGCCCACAGTGCTTCAGGTAGTCTGGCAGCCCAATCACGTCTATGTGACACAATGGTTTTCGTTAGGATTGCTTCTATTATTTTATTGTTGCTTTCTACCTGCCCATTTTCCTGTGGGTGGTATGGAGTAGTGATTTTATGCTCGACATGATAGTTGTTGAGTGTTGCAGCTATTCTGTTCCCAGCAAACTGAAGTCCACCTTCTATAATTATCTCTCTTGGAAGGCCATAATGTACAAATAGATGGAACATGAACTGTATGACAGAGTCCTTTGTAGCTCTTGGCAATGCCTCTGCTTCAACCCACTTGGTGACATATTTTGTTGCCACCAAAATATATGTTTTCTAGTTTGATGATGGGTTAATTGGTCCAACGAAGTCAAGAGCTCATCGCTCGAATGGTTCGATGACTAGTTGTGGTTTTAGAGGCATCTCATCAAACTGACCAGGGCGTCCTGCTCTCTGGCAACTATCACAGGCTTGGACAAATTTCTTTGCATCTTTGAAAATCGTGGGCCAATAATTCCCTGTTTGCGGCACTTTATGTCCAGTTCTGCGATCAGCGAAATGTCCACCACATGGTCTGTCATGGCAGGCTTTTAAAATGTCAAAGATTTCATCTTCTCGAACGCATCTCCTGATATGCATGTCTGCCCCTGTATGGAACAAATAGCCCCCAATCCAAGAAAATTGAGTACTCCGCTAAACAATATGTTTCTGCTCATTACAGGTTAGATGCTTTGGTAGTTTACCTACTGCTAGGTAATTGGCAACATTAGCATACCAGGGTGTTTGAACAGCCACAACAAACAGATGCTCATCCAGAAATTGATCTTCAATTGCTGTTGCATCAATTGGCTTTGGCATTCTTGAGAGAAAATCGGCCACAGGATTTTCTTTTCCAGGTCGATCCTTGATTGTAATATCAAATTCCTCCAATAAATCAGCCATCTAGTTATTCTGCCATTTGTGATAGGCTTGTTTGCTAAATATTTATGGCAGAATGATCTGTGTACAAGATAACAGGATATCCAGTAATGTAATGTCTGAACTTATTGACAGCGTGTATTACGGCTAGAAATTCTTTTTCAGTAACAGTGTAGTTTAATTCAGCAGGGGATAAATTTTTGTTGATGTAATAAATTGCATATGAGTTTTTATCCTCTTCATGCCCAAGGACTGCTCCAATGGTTGTATTTGAGGCATCAGATGATATTTGAAATGGCAAATCCCAATTTGGTCCTCGAAGGACTGGGGTTGTGTATACGAGCTTCTTCAGATCCTTGAAAGCACATTCACATTTTTTTGTCCAAAGAAAATCAACGTTACCAGTTAGTGCATACAAAGGTGCAGCAATATGTGAATAATGCTCTTTAAAACTCCTGTAATAACTAGAAAATCCAAGAAAACTACGTACCTCCATTTGAGTGGTGGGAGTGGGAATAAGAAAAAGTATTTGGATTTTGGCTGGGTCTACCTAAATGCCAGCTGCTGAAATATAGTGTCCTAGGATAAGTCCTTCCGTCATCATCATATAACATTTTTCATGGCTTAAACAAAGCCTGGTAGCAATACAGCGTTGTAGGAATTTTTCTAATGTATCCAGTGATGGATCGAAATCATCTCCGTATGGTGTAAAGTCATCCATGTATACTTCAAGTCCTTCATTTATTAAGTCTACAAAAATGCTAAGGATAGCCCTTTGGAATGTGGCAGGAGCATTGCATAAGCCAAAAGGTAGAACTCGGTAGGCAAATGTTCCCCAAGGACAAGTAAAAGTAGTTTTGTCTTGGTCTTCAGGGGCAATCTGAATCTGATTGTATCCACTGAAGCCATCCAGGAAAGAAAAGAATTTCTTTCCTGCCAGAATGTCTAATACTTGGTCGATGAATGGGAGAGGGAAGTGGTCTTTTTGTGTTGCTTTATTTAGCTCTCTGTAGTTCACACAGATTCTCCATTTCCCATTCTTTTTTGGTACCACCATAAGCGGAGAGACCCATTTACTATCAGAGATAGGATAAATGAAATTGACATCTAAAAGTTTTTGAAGTTCAGCTTTTACCACATCTTTTAGATGAGGATTTAGTCTCCTCTGAGGCTGTCTAGCAGGTCTCACATCTTTTTCTATGTAAATGTGGTGTGTACATAACTAGGGGTCAATTCCTTTCATATCAGGGTAGTCCCATGCAAATGCTTCTTTATATTTTCTTAACACATGGATGAGCTTCATTTCTTGTTTGGATGTGAGGTTGGCATTAATGTTTAAGGTTTTTCCCAGTTCAATTTCCACAATTTTACTATTTGCAACAGAAGTGACAGGTATTGTATGATCATGTGTATCTTTCAGAGGATCTTCTTCTAATTTATTATCAAATGCTGCTTTTATCATATGACATTGTGTGTGGGATGTGAGTTCAGTTTGACTAATGAAATTATTAATGGCATCGTCTTCTATTTGGTCTTTGAAATCAAGTGCCTCTTGTATAGTTAATGGAGATCTAATGTTATCAGTAAGGTATGATACAGGGTGCCTATTAGTTTTGACTAACACTTGGCTGCACTAGAGGATATAGAACTAACTTCTTGATATCTGTTCCTCTGGTTATGATCATATTTCCTTGCCGACAACCAATATAGGCATCGGCAGTGGCAAGCCAAGGTCTATTTAAAATAAATGGATGTCCATCAAGTCGGGTTTTCAGATTTATTATCAGAAAATTGGTTGGATATTCCCAGGAGTCAAGAGAGACCATGACATCATGTAGTGTGCTCTCTGGCCTAACCATAGATCGGTCAGCCAATTCTAGCAAGGTAGAGGTGGGTTATACAGATGTAATGCCTATCTTTTGGCAAGTAGTGGTTGTTAAGATATTGATTGCAGCTCCTAGATCAACTAAGGCATTGGACAGGGTCTGACCATAAATTTGGACAGTTACTATTGGGTTTCCTGGGTCTTCGTATTTAATGGGTGTTTCTTTTCCTGATAATAAGTCAGATAGAGTGCCGACTACTTGGACTCTTGGATTATTTGTTATATTCCTCCTTGGTTTGTTTATGCACAATTATTTGATAGTTTTTGTGTATACCAGGATGTCTTGAATGGCTTGGAGGAATGGAATTTTTATGTACAAATTTTTTAATTCTCCCAGAATGTTAAAATCAGGATATTGTATAGGTCGAGGTATGAATAATAGTTCTGGGAACGGGGGAGAGGATGTGGTTTCTTGATTATGAGTTTGTTGTTTGTTCACATTCTCTTCTTGTGACAGATGTTCTCTGGGTAACTGATTTTCAACCTAAACTGTCTTATCTCCCTTGGTTTCAATAATACGCCCAGATCTTAACTGAAGATCATTACACTCCGTCAGATCGGCTCCTACTTCTGGTGTTTCTATGATTTGGAGAGATTGGACCAGTCTGTTATTTGGATTGGGGTTGGGTTGGGCTGGGAGTTGCGGTCTCAGATTAGACTGGAGATTTTGTTGTAAGGTTGGCAGTGTAGGTTGAGGGAGCAGAATAGTTTCTACTAGCTAATGCATTGGTCTCTGCCAGTTTTTCTGCTAGGCTGAACTTTTTGAAGTAGGGGGAGTCCATTGTGGTGGGTATGCATTACTTTGCCAATATGGTGGGGTATAAGGAAGATTCAGTCAACCAGATTGGCTTGCCTGATTCAGCCACAGGTTTGAGGAAGGAAACGACTGTGGTGACCAATTTGGCAATGGGGGTTGGAATTGAATTTGCCACATATTACACTGTTGAGCATTATACTGTAGAGGCTGAAAAGAAGAAGTTGGGTCTGGAAACATACCAGATTGTCGCGACTGCCACTGACGGTGCTGGTTGAGAAAATACACCGATTCTGGCTCTTTTCTGCTTCCTTATATACTACTTTCAATCCAGGAAGTGAGGGACAGCTCTCCGTAAGGTGATATTTTGTGCAGATGGCACATCTTTGGACTGCATCTAGTGGGCACTCCTTATGGCTATGTTTTTTCCTACATCGGGGACAAAAGATTGCCAAATTCTGTTCTGCCTCCATTTGCTTTTGTTTGGCCTGCATAATATCAAGTTGTGTAGTTAGTGTCCCTAGTATATGAGTTTTAAAATTTTCCAATAAATTTCCAATTTCTACACGCGTTACTCCTTCTGTTGAAATTTTATTATCTCTCACAAACCGATCATGTTCTGCCGGTTTTACTCTTGTGCTGACTCTCGATCTCCTGATACATAAATCAATAATGTCAGCAAAACTTTCTTGATAAATATCTCCTTTTCCGATAATGTTTAATGTTTCAATCCGTTGTTCCTTCATGCCCCTTATTAATGCTGTTTTTAACACATTATTAGGTAAAGGTAGTGATGCATAAGGATATCTTTGTAGATTATACTGGAAACATTCCACATACTCCTCTAATGTTTCGTTTGGTCTAGCTATCATCTGGAATATTTCATCCTTCAGTTCTCTAGACCTGCAATAGTCATGATATTTCTTTAGAAAAGATTCTTTCATTTGATCCCAATTATTTATAACCCCACCACCTAATCCCATAAACCATCTTAAAGCAGCCCCTTTTAGTGTAGAGGGAAATAGTGTCAGTTTCTGGGGGTAGGTGGTGTAATCATATCCCTTACACAGTACATCAAATTCAAATAAAAATGCATCCGGGTCTTCTGATGTAAGACCGTGGAATGTAGGGATATGTTGAAGAGGGATTGCTTTCATAGGTGCATTTGTTGCAAAATCCACTATGGGGTATTGTAATGTAGAGGTTTGAGTGTTCGGCTGGTTTTGAGCCATTGGGTCGAATATATGCCAATAACCTTCTGGGATATCTAGGAGGGTATTCCTAGGTTGAGAGGGAATGGCTTTGACATGAATAGTTTTAATAACACTTCCTCTATCTGGGATAATGAGAGTGCCTAATGTCTGAGGAGATTGAGTTTCTTCAAAGATGATTTTTTCAACTCTCCCCTTGTCTGGGCTGCTCAATGGCTGGGTTGTCTCAAGAAGAGATCTCGGTTCCTCGGTTTCCCTGTCTCTCCTCCTCCTTCACAAAGATTACTGAAATTCCCTTCCTGCAATAGTTCTGGAGTAGAATTTTCAATTTCTTGAAAGTCCTTCTCTTCAGTTTGACTATGCATCTCAGCAAATGCTATAGATGGTGATCCTGTGGCCTGAAGGGAACTAGTAGGCTGTTTAGAAATAATTTTCCTAGGTCCTACTGAGGGCTGAGATTTTGCTTTCTTGTAGATTTCGTTTATGAAGGTTGTTCAACCAAGGGTCACCGACCCCTTAGCTTTTTCTAGCTTCGGTAGAGGTTTGGAATTTTTTTTGGCTTTTTCTGCTTAGTCATGCACTCAAATTAACTACTAAATCCTACTCAAACAAAACAACAACAAATGTGTAGGAAAGCGGGTAGAGGATCAAGTCTTTTACATGCTCCACACGTAGGTTCTTACCTTCCATTTTCAAAACGCAATTCTTCCCTAGCAGGTTCGTACACTACTCTGAAAAAAAGAACAAGTGGCTACACTCTTTCCCCGGCAACAGTGCCAAAATGTGGAGCTATAAAAAGGGTCTATTTCACCTCTAGTTACCTCACATTAATATGTCAATCCATGAATGTTTTGTTATTTCAAAGAGTGTCTCAATCTGAAGCTATCATTTTCCAGAGTAATTCTAGTAGCACAGTGTTTGAAAAAACAAGAGTAAACGAATGCTTGTTTACAGCTTAACTACTTCAAAAGACTAAATCACACATTCAGAAAACTAAGAAATTTATTTGTTAAGGGTTCAGTGGCAATAACCCATCCTTTTGGAAACTGATGGAAAAGGAAATCAGAGAACATATCGTGGATCTGGGAGCCGGATAGTAGATGTCAATGTTCACTACAGCCTGAGATCGTTCTTCACACCAATAACAAGAAATTGAACGACATATAAGAAATGAAACAAAAATTAAGAAATCGAACAACAAATCTGAAATGGAACAACAGTTAAGAAATAGAACAACAACTAAGTCTAACAAGCAGCAAAGTCTTAGTCTATCAGATTAAATGCATTAATCGTAATCTACAGGAATAAAACGACAATCCTTCGCTCTTAAGGGCGGATTGAATAACACACACAAATGGAACATCACTGGTTACTGATAAATTATGGAGCAGCGCTTGAAAACCATATATACACACGGCACACTTAGATAGTAATATGATCCAGTTATCACCTGAGTTAGAAAGAACACGACTGCATTTCAAAATAGAAGAACAATGTTCATAAATCCAATAATCGCAAGGAACATAACTTCCAAGATGAATTCCGTAATGTTAATGAACAAGTGCACAACACAAAGGCTCTGTAATGGAACATCAATAGTATTCTGTAAAGACTAGCAGTATTATATCAACACCCAAAAGAACAGTAATATGATGCAGAGTCAATACAATAGTTTTGTCTTTAGAAACCTTAATAAATTAAACATAACAGAGCATGTGATGTAAATTTATAAAACACATCAGATTACCAAATAACGTCGATAAGAAAACCACGCAAAAACCAAGCGTAATGGTACAAGAGCAAGTTTCCTCCAAGGCCGAACCCTTAGCCTCCAGGGGTACACCGCTCGAAGTTATTCCAGACTCAAGGATGAAATAGTAACCAAGTTTGTATTAATGCATCAAGTAAAATTACAGTAGAGTAGTTCTTAGCGAGACTCGATGATCAAAGTTTTGATCTTAAAAGAAATTACATAAAATCATAACAACATCTAACTCTCCTCCCCCGAGCTAACAGTGCTACCCCTTTTATAAGGGTGACTGTGGAGATATCTAAGTGCAGAAATAGATAAAACAACGATCCCTCAGGACCAAGGATCCTGAGGGATTCGCCGAACCGTTAGTATTCAGTCATTTCTTTTCTTCCCTGCACTAAGCTGATATCTCCACTTCCTTTCCCGTGTTGATTCGCTTTGATTTGCTTTGCCTTGTTTGCATACGGTCTCCCGTCAAAGGGAAAAAAGTTAACCCATCCTTGTCCTTTCCTTTGGAACAACAACTTCTCGTTTTTCCTCCTTCTTGCATAAGGAAATGATAATTGTCAGCGTTTTCGTATTGCATATTAATCTCACATGTTTTATTACAATTCTTTATCGTTTTCTGAGTTCATGATGCAAAAGGGTTTGTAAGTTCTAATGAAAAGACGCTGAAATAATCATCAAAAACATACCTTCTTTAGTACTCCACAGCAGTTTCATCAGCGTTTTGGAGGGCTGCACCGCATTGAGAGGAGGGCGCAGTTCTTTCTGGTAGGAGCTTGGGTTGAGGGTTTGCAGGAGTTTTTGGTGCTGAGAGATAGAGCAAGGGATTATCCCTTGCATATTGGAGAGTTTTGGTCGGGGTTTCAGGCATATTTCTAGAGAGTTTCATTTAGTGGGAGTGCAAAGCATTGAGGGACTGCGAAGAACCCCAAGGGGGTGATTTTTGGGGATCGGCCATTCCAGGAAATCTTTCCGGGTTTTTCTGGGTTTCTTAAGGAGAGTCCGATTCTAGAATTTCAGCCTTTTCTGAGGAGGGGATCAGTCCCAAATCCTCATTTGATTTATAGCAACAACAACAGCACTACAGATCTCCAACAGTTTGGATGTAGTTCAGAGAGGAGCCATTTCTTTGCTATTCTGAGTATATTTCTCCACTTGCCTTGAGCAAGTCAAGGTGTCGTCTTTCTGATCACCTCCGTACTCATTCCTTACTCAGTATAATAAAATGGATTAGCATTTCTCGCTGCATTTCTTGTGTATCTGTTTCTATTTCATATATATATTACTGTTGTTGCACTACTCTTATTATATCTCTGTACTACTATACCACTTGTGCATTTTTCTGGTTGAGATTTTACTGGGGTTTGGGGAACATTCTGGGTTAGGAATATTACAGTTGTATCAGAGAATAGATCTGGCTCAGCTTGTGGAGCTAGCAATCTATGACACCGAGGGAAAAGCCCTACATCTGTTATAGAGGTCAGTGATACAGGGACATTGGGCATAGGTTGGAAAACACTTATGGAGAGGGAGATTGTGTTCCGGCGATGGACGCAGAACAGGAGGAGCCTATGGTGGATGCAGGATAGAGGGAGCCTATGGTGGACGAAGAGCAGGAGGATCTGATGGCAGATGATGATGGGAAGAGATTTGCGGATATGCTCCTCAAATCCATGCAGGATTTGTCGAGGCAGATTGAGGTGATGGGGTAGAGATTCACGACAGTAGAGGCCAGACAACATGAGAGCCCATGGATTTTTCAGGTTGGTGAGGGATAGGGTGGATCCCACCATTTGCCAAAGTAGCGTGATACTGCGCAACAGGTGGCCTCACATGCCCCTACATGCTCTACCATGCCCACTTTCTTAGGAGTCGACATGGGGGGCATAGCCCAGTAGGAGGCAGAGCCTGGAAATATGGGTGATTATTTTACAGAATACCGGGCCTATGGGCAAGAATTTAGGGAAGCCATCTCATTTAGAGATTTTGTTTAGCTCTAGCGGGATAGTAGACCCTGCGACCATCACAAAGGATACCGAAATTACCATGATGGTGACATCCACCATGCAGAGAGTAGATTCCACTTGCCTACGTTTGATGGTTCATCAAACAGTTCAGCAAAGTCTTGGGTGGAGAAGTTAGACATTTATTTCCAGCTTAACCAGATGTGAGAGACAGAGGCCATCAAGGTGGGAACATTGCATTTGGATGGTGAGGCCCAAGATTGGTAGTTTCATGGGATGGTTACACTAGGACACTCCACAGTAACGACATATGCTGAGTTTACTAGGAGACTGATGGAGCGATTTGATCGAAGGGATCCAGAGCAACATTTTGTTGAGCTGACGAGGCTCAAACAAACGGGGAGCCTAGAGACCTACATTGCAGATTTCTTGAGGGTCTCTGTGATGGTTCCAGACCCATCCATGGCCCAGAGGGTCTACATGTACGTTGAGGGGTTAGTAGAGCCACTTCCGGGTTTAGTCCGATCCACTAGACTAGCCACACTCCAGGACGTTATCAACAGGACCCGGGACTGACAGGATGTCTTACCCAGGACCCGAACACCTTACCCCCAGAGACAAATGTTTTAGTCTAAGGGGAAGGATGTGAGGATTCCACCTCCAAAGGGGAATCCAGGATGAGTATAGATTGATGACGATGTGAGGAGGGAACTGAAGAAGAAGCAACTGTGCTTCACAAGTCATTAGTCGTGGGCACTGAGAAGTAGATGTGCTACTGGTAAAGCACATTTTATTGAGGTCTTATCCAAGAGCAGTGGAGAAGAGGATGATGAGGATGATATGGAGGTAGGAGATAGCCATGTTGTATAGGGTCCTTTGCCACCTCCACTACCAGTAGTAGGTGGTGCATCTTTTGCACCCACCAGAGGGGTCCCTATAGCATTGCAAGGAGTTCCCAAGTATCTGACGCATTGCGTACAAGGTATAGTACATGGCTAGCGAGTATCAGTTTTGGTTGACAGTGGGGTGACCCACAACTTCATCAATGCACAGATGGTTGAACAGAGAGGTATACAGACAGAGAGCTTTGGTGGGTTTTCAGTCTTGGTCACAGGAGATCAGACCATGATGTGTGCTCATTATGTTCCAGAGCTTTCAGTGACGATGGACCCCTACACATTGACTGACCACTTTTTCGTGGTCGATGTTCCAGACACCAACATGATACTGGGTGTTCAATGGCTTATCACTCTAGGGAAGGTCACGATAGATTATAAGACCCTAGAGATGGAGTGGGATGATGAGAAGACGGGGAGGAATGAGAAGATACAGGGACAACACACATATCTTCCTCAGACTGTTTTGACTCATCGGATGGAGGCAGTCTTCCAAAAGGGAGACATAGAGTGGGCAGTGGAGTTACGTGCAACAGACGCAGAGACTACAGGGCAGATGGTACATCCAGAGATACAGTCTATCCTTAATCGGTATGCCATAGCATTTGGGGAGATTCCACCAGTACAGCCACCGGATCGGGGGTTTAAGCACACCATCGAGCTTGAGCAGGGCATACAGGCCATGATTACCACCCCCTATAGGCACCCCAAGGCCTATCAAGATGAGATTGAGTCGACTATCCAGGAGTTGCTGGCTCTTGGCAATATCCGACTGAGCACGAGTCCTTTTGCTTCTTCTGTGTTGTTGGTGAAGAAGAAGGACGACACCTTGAGGATGTGGATTGACTATAGGGCCCTAAACAAGAAGATCCTGAAGAACAGATACCCCATACCTAGGATCGATGAGTTGATGGACGAGTTGAGAGGGGCACATTTCTTCTCAAATATTGATTTGAGATCAGGGTACCATTAGATTCGCATTAGGGAGCAGGACATTCCCAAGACTGCCTTCAGGTGTCACTGTGGGCACTTTGAGTTTTTGGTGATGCCTTTTGGGCTAACCAACGCCCTAGCTACATTTCAGTCCCGCACGAATCACATCTTCTGTAGTCAATTGAGGAATTTTGTGTTGGTATTCTTCGCTGATATTGTCATTTACAGTAGGAATTGGGAGGAGCATCTCCAGCACATTGAGACAATATTGCGTATCTTACAAGAGCAACAGTTCTATGCCAAACTCTCCAAGTGTGAGTTTGGGTTGACAGAGATGTTGTATCTGGGACACATCATAGGGGTGGATGGAGTGAGGGTCCACGAGGAGAAGATCAGGGCCATCAGAGAATGGCCGAAGCCGAGAAACGTGACATAAATTAAAGGATTCATTGGCATTTTTACTTACTACCGGAATTTCGTCAAAGGTTTCTCATAGCTTGCTGCACCTCTGAAAAATTTGACGAGGAAGGGGGAATTTAGTTGGTTGGATACAACGCAGCGAGCCTTTGACAGGCTCAAGGAGGTTATGAGCAGCTGCCTAGTACTTGTGTTGCCATATTTTACACAACCATTTGTTTTGGAGTGTGATGCGTCGGGAGAAGGGATCAACACAGTATTGATGCAAGGAGGTCACCCTATAGGCTTTGAGAGCCGGAAGATCCTTCCGCACGAGAGGTTGTATTCCATATACGACAAGGAGATGCTAGCCATCATGCATGCATTGGCTAAGTATCGGCAGCATTTGGTGGGTAATAGGTTCAGGGTGAGGATTGATCAGAACAACATCAAGTTCTTTTTGGAGCAGAATCAGCTACAAGAGAGGTAGAAGAAGTGGATCAATAAGATCCAAGCATATGACTTTAACATTGAGTATGTCAAGGGTAAGAACAACGTGGTAGCAGATGCCCTTTCATGTAGACCAACCACGTTGTCTCTTATGAGCTTGGATCCAGATTTGAGGGCTCGACTCTTAGTAGAGTACTCCAAGGACAGGTTTACATGTGAGGTTCTGGATGGGTAGGTGGCAGATGATAGGTACAGGGTGGTCGATGAGATCATCTATTACAGGGACCAGATCTTCCTAACTAAGGGGTCTCAGCTCAAGAAGAAGATACTCCAGGCATCACATGATTCACCTTTGCCAGGACATCAGGGGTTTACCAAAACCTACAGGGGCATTAGAGAGAGTTTCTCATGGAAGGGCCTCAAGGAGGACGTACTCCAACACATCTGGGAGTGTGATGTTTGCCAGAGGAACAAGGGAGAGATGAGCCATCTCGCAGGTTTATTGCAGCCTCTCCCCATTTCGAAGGGGAAATGGGAGAGTGTTTCAATGGACTTCATCATAGGGTTGCCCATGGTACAGGGCAAGGATTGTATCTTTGTCGTTGTTGATCGCCCGACGAAGTACACACATTTTTTTGCCATATCTGCACACTATACAGGTGCACAGGTGGCTGAGTTGTTCTTCAGGGAGATCTTTAGGCTACATGGTCTTCCTAAGACCATCATTAGTGATAGGGATAGCCATTTCATGGACGGGTTTTAGCAGGAGCTTTTCCAGTTGGTGGGGACAGAGTTGACACTGAGTACTAGTTATCACCCACAGACGGATGGGTAGATAGAGATAGTTAACAAGTGGATGGAGGGCTACTTGTGTAACTATGTCAGTGGGCAGCAGCGAGCATGGCTGAAGTGGCTGCATCTGGGGTAGTACTGCTACAATACTTCACATCACATGTCCATTGTTATGTCACCATTCTATGCCTTATATGGGTATCACCCTTTATCTTTTGTTGACGTGATGTTTGGTGATAGCAGGGCTCCTAGAGCCAAGATTTGGATCCAAGAGAGTTAGGATATCCTCCGAGCTCTCAAGGATAACATGGCTACAGCGCAAAACCAACAGAAGCTATATACTGACAAGGGTTGGGTAGAGAGACAGTTCGAGGTAGGGGACATGGTCTACCTATGATTACAGCCATACCGACTATCATCACTGAAGTAGAAAGGGGCTGAGAAGCTCAAGCCCTACTTTTATGGGCCATATAAGGTGATACACAGGATTGGACAACTTGCATATGAGTTGGAGCTACCCCAAGGAAACAAGATTCATAACCTTTTCCATGTATCATGCCTAAAGAAGGCATTGGGGTAGTAGATGATAATGACAGATGAGCTACCACCTATGGATGATGAGGGGCATTTGGTATTGCAGCCGAAGGCTATCATTGATACCAGGGAGAGGCAGCTGCAGAGCAGGACTATCCATGAATTCTTGATGAGGTGAAAGAATTTTCGATTTTGTTCAATTTTTGCCTTCTATAGTTATTTGTAAATAAAAAAAGTGAGGAAGGTGGACATAACTTACTTTTAGAATAAAAACTCACTTCCTAGTAGCACAACATTGTGACTTAAAGGGGAGCCAAGGGGGCCAAAGGGGGACATGGAAATGGAGCCCACACAGACACATGGAGGGATTGCGCAGGAGGGTAGAAACGTGTGGCAAGAGGAGAATCATGCAGGAGGAGGTGAGCCTTGGGATTGAGAGAGGAAAAGGCTATAAAAGAGAGAGGAGCCCCCTCATTTTGATCATTTTGGTTATGAGCATTTTTTATAGTCATTTCGACTTAGAGAACGCTAGTTATTTAGCTAGTCTGCAACATTGTTTAGTGCATTGAGTGTCTCTGTTCGAAGATCTCACCCTTAGCCCCAGGGGACTTCGAGTGCCTACTCAGGCAAGTTATTTCCATTGGCATTCTAACAGTAGTTTCACCAGCATTTTAGTAGCAGTTTCATCGGCGTTTTGGAGGACTACACAGCACTGAGAGGAGGACGCAGTTATTTTTGGCAGGAGCTTGGGTTGAGGGTTTGCAGGAGGTTTTAGCACTAAGAGATAGAGCAGGGGATCACCCCTTGCATATTGGAGAGTTTTGGCTGGGGTTTTAGGCAGATTTCTGGAGTGTTTCATTTAGTGGCAGCGCAAAGCATTGATGGACTGCGCAGAACCCTAAGGGGTTGATTTTCGGGGTTTGGCCATTCCAAGGAAGCTTTCTAGGTTTTTTTGGGTTTCTTGAGGAGAGTCCAATTCTAGAGTTTCGTCTGAGGAGGGGATTAGCCCGAAATCCTCATTTGATTTCTATTAGCAGTAGTAGCACTGCAGATCTCCAGCAGTTTGGATGCAGTTCAGAGAGGAGCCATTTCTTTGCTATTCTGAGTATATTTCTCCACTTGCCTTGAGCAAGTCGAATTTCCATATTTCTGAACACCTATGTACTCATTCCTTACTCAGTATAATAAAATGGCTTAGCATTTCTCGCTGCATTTCTTGTGTATCTGTTTCTATTTCGTATATATATTATTGTTGCTGCACTACTATTATTATATCTCTGTGCTACTATACCACTTGTGCGTTTTTCTGGTTGAGATTTTACTGGGGTTTAGGAACATTCTGGGTTAGGAATATTACACCAAGATACTTGATTGATGATTCAAATGATAATTAGACATGAAAATCTTTCCAATTAGCTATCATGAGCTCAATTTAGAGTTGAGGAAGAACTTCAAAAGTTGACTGCAACAACACTCTGCCTTTAGGCAGCCTCATTTTGTACATTTTGACCATTCTTGGGAGGTTTGTCATTTGACAAGGAAAATGAACTATAAATTTAAAAATTAAAGTTGTGTTAGAAATTAGACTAAATAATCTTTCCAACGAGCTATCTCTTGCCCAATTTGGACACCAGGAAGGCCTTCAAAAGTGTCCTACAAAAAGCGTTATGCACTTGTTAGCTGGCGCGACGCACCTGTTGAGCGTGGTGCACCTGGTGTAGGTTTTCCACTACAATTTGAATGGGAAAAATGCACCTATTGAGCGTGGCACACCTGGGTAGTGGCGTGTTGCACCTGCCTGCTTAGCCC
>APFE030888021.1:0-14760 GCA_000404065.3 Pinus taeda | reverse complement strand
AATGAGTTGATGTGATATGATTTAGTTTACTTTGCTTACAATTTTTGAATTGCTTTGAGTTCAGCCTTTTCTTTTTTTTTACAGCAGCAAGGATACTGGGTTTCATAGTCACTAGTTCATTATTTTGTTTAATTAGAATCTAGGCACATCTTGATTTCATCATTGTAAGTTTGAACACCTTTGGAACACTTTGAAGTTTGGAAATTATTTTAAAAGGCCACCATTACCTTGAATACTTTTGTCCATACTTGATTATTAGAATTATTAGAATTACCATCTCACATTAGGGAATCAATAAGAAGATAAATCCAAAAACAAATCAAAAACTAAAAATGACAAAGAAATAAGAAAATGGCTATCTTGCATATATAGTGCACTTCACTTCAGCAGTTTACGATTCCTGGATTGACAATTTATATAGCAATTTAGAACACACTAAATTGACCAAAAAATTATCAAAATATATAGTCTAAAAGTTAAAGGCATAACAAGTCAAAAATCATATGGTTAGGGGAAAGAGTCAAGGAGATAAACACAAACATGGTGTCCAATTAAACATAATAAAGATATGAATAAAGTTAAGTAGCAATAATGGACCCCAAATCTGGAGGAAAGTAATGATCATCAGGGTTGGGACTCCACCCACTAAATGGTTTATCATCAATAAGTTAACATTGCCCCATCCATCATTTTTCTACTTCTTGACACACTTTGGATTGAAATAGGCAAGTCCATCGTCAATAACTTGTCATTAAAGGGGAAGGTGAATGTGGTCATCATAGAGTTTGATCTAAGGTTCATTGCACTCTCAAAGAAGGAACACTACCCTATGGTATGGTCTATTGCTATATTAAAGAAAATTGTCCAAGCCAAGTGGAGAGTGACATTCAAAAGGTTCCTATATCATAGTGCATGGAGAAAACCCTCAGTACTCCATCAATTTTTGGAGGTGTGTGTTGGATAGTTGGCATTGTCTGGGTGGCTAGTGGTTGCAAGTGTGTTGGCATTAATGTCAACAATCATGATGGGAGATGTGTTGGGCAATTGACATTGTCCAACTGTTGGCATTGATGTCAACAAGATAGCATGGATGTTTGTGGCAATATATGTTGGATTTGATGTTCCCTAGCCTAATCGTGATGGTAATTGGGCTAGTTTGATGTGTTTGATGTGTCAAGCTTGGGGGGAGACCCATAGTTGCTGCAGTGATTTCGTAGAGAATCATCACAATATCAGGTTTATTGGAGAAGCCATAAAATGATGAATATGATGGTTGGGAGTTCCAGACTTTGGAGGAGGTTATGCCTCTATAGATCAGCTCAAATACTCTTGGAGTTGGCACAATTGGTTAGGGATTTGAAATATATCTCCAATAGTATGTGGAATCTTGCAAAATGCCTTCGAAGAGTAGGTTATAGGTAGAAGAAGAAGAAGATCCAAGGTGGAAAGAATGGCAGAGAGTTCGTAGCCATTTTTCAGGCAATAGATGGGCTCAAAGCCTACACTAGGCCTTCTCCAGTGGAAAGTGCTTTGAAAGATATTTCCAACAGTATGTGGAAATCCATGAATGAGTCCCGGAATCAAAAGCTATTGATTCCCGAAGTAAGGAACTTGAAAGCCCTTAGGAGGAGTTCAAATTTCGGGACCTCGGAACTAGGGAAACACGCGAAATCGAGACCCAATATCAGAAGGACTAAGTGGGTCCTATCAAAACCTTGAAAGGTTGAGACCATCATAATATCGGAACTTTGTAACTCCTTTATAATTCAGTTGAAGAAAAGTCTTGATCTTGTAGGTTTTAACCTCGTACAGAAACCTACCCCGTACAGAAACTTGCATACGAATTCTAAAAACAGAAAGTAAACAATGGCAAGAGCATTACATAAAACAAATATACACATATACTTTCCCATGGATCCCAAAACTGGGACTACCAAATTGATTTTTCATTATGTTCCTTTCAGTGTTACAATACATATATATACATGCCGAAGCATCCATAAACCCCAATCCATTAACCCTAGATTAGAACATAGTTGTAGTTCCCTTGACCGGATCTACAAAATACCATGGACCGAAAACCATCATGCCCAAAACGATGTGTGAAATCCATGCACAAAACGATAGGTAGGTCCACCCACCTAATATAGGGTCCAAAAAGAATTCCTAGGGTGCTCTGCCCCCCCTCTAACCCCTTGGTTTCACTACTGGGGCTAGTCATGGAGAGAATATAACACAACCCAATAGATCTGATACCTAAGTAGGAGAACATCAAGACCCAATATTGTAACCTCGAAGTAGGAAGCCATCAGAACAACAGAGGTTGAAGCAGAATGGAAGTTCAAAAGGCGAAGGCCATCAAAACCTTAGAACCTCATAAGTCCTTATAAAATTTAAATTCTTTGAAAGTGTCGAGGTTTGTGAGGAAGAGGAATTAACAAAGGAAAACATTGAAAAACCGAGGACTGATGGACCCTTTCTCTCTCCTCCAATTAGGCACATGGTAGAAGTTGATTGGGCCTGGGGAGTTGAAATGGAGGATGTCGTCAACATGACATGGTTGTATGGTGGACACGTGGTAGTTTGATTCAACATTTTTGGTGGCCTAATGGGGCAAATCTGGGTGACATGTGTCACCACTAAGGAGGCGCCACATGGAGTGATGACGAAAACATGATGTCATCGTAGAGGTCAGCATTTGGGAGGAAGGATACATCATAAATCAGTTATAAAATAATTTTGGAAAAGTTGTGATGGAAGGGACTTTGATGGTGTTGGCACATGGTTGTTGGGACCCATAGAACCAAGGGCATAGAAAGAAGACTCAACACTTGAGTGCTATGAGTATTTCGGAGGTTGGAATTTCGAAACTCCTTCAAAATTGAATTATGAAGGAAGTCCTGATATAGGGAACTTAGATGTGGTGGTGCTTGCTCGGGGGAGACCCAAAGGACCAAGGACGTAGAGTGGGTTAGCACCTAAGTGCTATGAAGAATTTCAGTGTTCGGAGTTTCGTAACTCTTGTGCAAATGCTTTATGAAAAAGTTCCAATGAAAGGGTCTCTGATGTATGTTGGCATCTAGATGTAGAAAACCAAAAGAACCAAGGGAGAAAGCAATCAAAAAAGGAAGATAGGCCCTCAACAGGATCTGAAGGCCTTAACACCTTAATGCTAAGCTGCTGGTCACAACTCTCGGTTCCATGATGTAAAACAAGAAGGAGCTGAGCGAAAGGAGCTAAAGGTAAAATCAAAAATCAAAAGCTCATAATTTTGGAAGGTCATTATAGTGAAAGTTACGACATGTAGGAGCTCCAATATAGCTGTAAAAAGGTATATGAAGGCATCGTGCACAACACGTGGTCCTATGGTGTGTAAATAAAAAATGAACTAAGCAATAAAGAGCTGAAGGAATCCGAATAGTGTGATTTCGTAACATCAAAATAATAAGAGTTATGAAATGTCCTACTCTAAAATTACACTGTGGAGTAAAAGCCCTCAAAGGACGGTAGAGTAAATGTGTGCACAATGATGTTGGTCATAAGAATAGATAATGACTGGAAAGAGTCGTTGGAGTCAATGATGACTGTTGAAGGCAGGAAACCATGACAGAGAGGACCACAGTTGCACAGGATGAAGTGTTGGTCTTGTCATGAGCTGAGACATGCCTCAATGAATGGCGAAATGAAATGTAGAGAAGTCATCATGATGTACAATCAAGCTTAGGGAGCCATGAATAAGCATGGAGAGCCTCATTGAGTGTGCAGGTGGACCGAAGATTTATTTCTCACTCTGGAGAAGTGCTCAGATACCTATTCTCAAGTGGTTATTGCAACAACAATGGCCTAGTCAGATGCAACAATAGAATGGAGATCCATACAATGGTACAATCAGATAGTGTGGAAGCAACCGACAAAGACAACATTGAGCTTAGTGCAGCATAGGAACAAAACACAGGATTTCCATTGAATAATGGGGGTAATGCAACATTGTTGTGAGTGATGTGTGGAGATCATTGTGCTGAGTGTGTGCTTGATCAGTGGATCAAAATAGTGCTAAAACTTCAAAGAGCTCAAAACCTGAATAATTGGATATATCTCGGTGATCTGAACCCAACGCAATTCGTTTCACTCAAAATTGATATCATATGCTCCTGATATCGTGTTCAGATCAAATTAGAAAATGACTATTTTTTTTGGAATTTGGGTTGGAGGTACACCCAGTCAGCAGTTCGTACGCTGACTGGGCATCTAACTAGGCATTTCATTGTGTTTTTATGGGCCAGTCATTGGATGACACTTGTCTCTTTTTTATTGGTTCATGTATCGTGTGATTTCATTGGTCACTGTTGGACCAATAAGGGAGAACCACGTGGGCCAATTGGTGGCTGCCACATGGCCTCCTCTTACTTGGAAAAATTTTGGTTAAGGGTTGAATGGAGGCCACGAGAGTCGAACCCTAAACCTCAACCAACAACTCTAACAGCCTAACCAACTACGCTACGGTGTTTCTCATAAAGCATTGTGCTGAAATTGTATTTAAACTTTGGAAATGTACCATTGGGGGAAGGGGGTCGTGCTAAGCCCTGGCCCCTAGCCACCCCAGCACCACAGGTGGGGGGCCAAGGGGTTAGGCCTTAGCTCGGTCCACAGCCAAAGCTTTGAAAACTAAAATGCAGTTAGAGCCCAAGTGTAAAGATCATGGTGGAAAAGCTAAAGGGGTGAGCCCCGGGGTCATATGACCCGCCATAAAATCGAGGACACGGATATGTTGGATGGGAGCTAGCCTAAGGCCATATGGTGGCCATAAAAACCAGGAGCGCACATCGGAAAGGTGACCAACCCTTATGGGACCAACCTTGGACATATGGGTGACGATGTGACCAAGAGCACACCAAGTGGAGGGCTTAAAGTCGTTGGACATAGGCCTTGGAATCTCGGCCCTAAACCAGGTCACATGCGTACCATGTGACCATGATTTTCAGAACTCGAGGCTTAATTGGCGGATTATACGTCCTATAATTTTTTCAGTCTGGCAGGAGTGTAGGCTAGAATTGCATGCCAGTTCTAGGTTTGGGGCGCTCAAGCTAGGTTTAGGCTGAATTAGAGGATGATTAGCTGTAGAATGGAGTAAAAACTTGAAACAATCATATTTTACTCAATTTTTGGCAAATGAGGTGTAGAAAGAACCAAAATGGGGGCTTTCGATAGTTTGGATCCATTGGAGACATCAATTCTATTGTTTGGGATTTGTAAAGCATGTAAACACACTTTTGAGCATTTTTAATGAAAGAAGCCCTACATTGAAAGCTGGACTAGGAGATGTAGCCCAAGAGAGGGGTGAAGTCCTTTGTCATGCTTTGTATTATGTGCTTTAGATATGCTTATTTCTCTCTGTTTGGCTATAAAATTTGGTTAAAATTTACTTGTTTATGTGTTTAGTAAATTGATCCTCTACCCAAGACACATATAGTTTTAACTTGCGAATTGTTAAAAATCTTCAAGTTTACACATAAAAATCCTTTTGGTATTAGAGCAAAAGGTTATTGTGAAGATTCAATTTGTTTTCAAGTGTTTTTGTGATGCTTACAAGATGAGAAGGAGAACTTGTGGAGCCAAGATCTCAAATTGTTTCAAGGAGAACAAACACACCTCAAGCTTCAATAGTCATGGCACATGAAGAAGGTCCTGAAGGGATGAATGAATATGAAATTTTTTTTAGAAAAGCATTCTTTGAGATGTTTGAGATGGTTAAGGTTATGTATGAGGAGAGGAATTCCAATGTATGGAGAGAGCTCAAAGCCTCCAAAAGGAGATGGAGGAAAAGGAGACAAGCCTCCAAAAGGGGATGCAGGGAATGGTAACAAACCACCACCCTAGCCTCCATCCTCATCCTCATCTTTAACTTCTTCTACCCTTTCACAAACACCTCCAAATCCCCCAGGGGGTCATGGTAATTGTCTTATATTGATTACATAAACTATCGACTGGAGTTGGTAAACTTATGAAGTGCAAGTGCACAATATATAATAGAAACCTTTTTATTGAGTTGGATTTATTAATTTATTGAGTTATTGGAAATGTTTTTTTAAGTTTTGTATTCCTCTTTCAAAATGAATTTAACATTGCTATCTAGTGAAAATAAAACCATTGTGAATTTAAAGCAATATTTCTTACTTGAAAAAAATGAAACCATAAAGAACACACACTTGCAGAATGAAAACTATATTAACTCACACTTTCATAATGAAAACTATATTAACTCACACTTGTTGAATGAAAACTATATTAACTCCTCTTGCTTCAAAATTGAAAGTTCAAGAAAGTAAATACAATCAAACCACCTTCTTCTAAAATTAAACTAAGGAAACTTTTGAATAAAAATGCTCTGAACATAAAGCTGAAAGAAATCTATATACCTAAATCTATAGAGAGAAACATGTTATGCTATTAAGTTGAAATGCTTTTTTTTAATGAAATTTCAAAGAAATCACAAGGAAACCATTGGTAGTTTGATGAGTCAAATCAACTGCATAAACTATAAAAGAGAGTTGTAATGATATCATAAGAAGATCAAAACTATAAATGGCCAGAATTAATATTCGATGATCCAAAAACAACTAATAGAGAACTTCTCTATTTCTTTTTAAATCAAAAGAAATATCACTGTTGTTATCCAATCTAAAATCAGACTAAAAATTATGAAGTGAACATATGAGAAAATACTACATCAAATAATAACAAAAAGGAAAATCTACAAGTTAAAAACCCTCACTGTTTGCATGGGCCCTCCACAAACAGGCATTCTCAAGCTTCAACAAATAGTTAACTATGCATCAAGTCTTCAAAGGCATTTCCATTAAATAAAAAGACATGTTTCAAAATGATTACAATCACAAAATATTCATTCACGCCATCCCCCCATTTTGTCCTTCCTTACGGTATTTATAAAATCCATTTAATAAATTTTTGAGGATTTCATGCCTACTTTCATCTATCAGAGTTCTAATTCAACTATCAAACTAAGAAATAGATAAAGATTCACTCACGATTTGCTATTTGGCAAAGAAAATCATGAGACATTTTCATCTCGAACTCTCGCTCGCTTGCTCCAGCTACGTGTTCACTTTTAACTTTGACCACATGATTTGAGCTTTCTTCTAACAATTTGGTGCAGATGAATAGGAGGAGATCGTTGAGGGGATCAACCTATTTCTGGCCATATCTCTCTTTCCTTGAATGGTGCCTCGAACCCTATTCAACAATGGAGTTGGCTGCAGAAATAGATGTTAGCTACAGAATTGCACGAATTTGATAGCCAATGCAAAATTTAACTCAATAATAAGGAACATTTATGAAATATGAAAAACAGGATAATTAATACTTTACCTATGTCAAAAACCTACAATTTGATGCCTATCAAGTTAAAAGTAATGGTCAAGGAGAAGGAAAATGAGTGAAGAAGAGTGTCAAGATGAAGCATTTAGGAGGCTTTACATTCCCCCACACGAAGGTCATTGCATGTGCTCATGCAAAAATGCAAAAATATGTTCCATTGTCAACGACTGCATCTCCTTTGAAACTCGAACTAGCACATCCAAATTTGTCTTTTTCACCTTTTTCCTTGCCACTACCATGCTTGGCTTCTTCATCAAAATTTTGTATTTCAGAGTTATCACTTTTCTTTTAAGGACCTTACTCTTTTGTTTCAACTTCTTATTTTTCTTATACCACAGGCTCAAATGTAAGAGAATATTGTTGTTTTGGGTCCCTTGGGTTTCATTCTGCATCTTCAAGGCTTCATGTTCCCTTTGTATGTGTCTATTTAGTGTCTCCATCTCAAAGATTTCTTGTTTTAAAATATTTATGACTGGAGGTTCTTGTGGGCTACTAGAATGCTCTTCTTTTTCATGTACTGTTAAACCAAATTTCTTTTCTAGAGATTCGATATAATCATATATATCTTGTTGTACTAGATCTATTTCTGGTGTTCCTTGACCTAGGCTTTGAATGGGTGAAATGGTAGTAGTTGAGGGAGTCCTATGTTTCTCTGTTTCCTCTGAATCATATTCCATGTCTTTTGGAGATGGTTCCTTAAGTGCTGGATTAAGCTTGTCACTTCTTCTCACATTTGATGGAGGAAGGTTTTTTATTTGAATTCTTTTCTTTTCTTTTTTGACCTCCTCTATCTCCTTAGATGTGTTTTATTCTTCTTTGTTGACTTTCTTTCTTCTAATAGTTTGATTTTTTATGCTTCCTAAAATTTTTGCAATAGGAAGTTCATCCTCTGATTGCTCCTGGGACTGTTGATGAAGTAATCTTTGAATACGGCTTTTAGATACTCTTTTTCTCCTTCTCTTTCCTTTAATACTACTGACTTGTTCTTCTTCTTCTTCTTTAAAATGGTTTCTAAATAAGAAGTTTTCCCAATCATCTCCTAAACCCTTAAGGTGGAATTCAATCAGAATTTCGATGAGACCATGATCATACATAGTGGTTTCTATAAATTGAATCTTTTTCTGTACATTTCCTGACATTTTTCTTCAGCTATTCAACAAAAAATATGGGAGATTGATCTCATTTCCTTCCAGAAAATGCATAATTAGGCGAATGTGATAAAAGAACATGCAACCAAACCTTCCTTCAAAAGAGATAAATTTTGGAATAAGCAGTAATAGATTTCTCCATTTACTTATAAGTGCAGTGCTTGGGATTCCTTTCTTAAAAATAGATATGTCCATACCTAGATTCTTTAAGAAAATTCTTCATTCTTCACTTTCTATGCCTCTGTTTTTAAACCATCGTTCTCCTCCTCTGGATAGGCCGGTAGCTTCAGCAATAAGGGACTCTGTCACTGCGAATTTAACATCTCCAATCTCAAATTCTACTCCATCAAAAGCTTTGGCGAAGGATTTGGTCACATCTTTGTTGAAACCATCAAATTTCTCCACGAAATGTAGCCACTACGCTTTATGCAACATCTCTTTCACTTGTGGGTAACCTTCCATGAAATTTATTCCATTCGGTTTAGACCTCACAATGATCCCCATGATTAGAAAATTTTTCCTCTGACTTGCTTCTTGAGAGAAAATGGATCAAGGTTTCAGAATGAGGATTTTCAGCAAGGGTATAAACAAAAATGAGGATGAGTGATGAATGAGTGAAATGACTGTTCTGAAGGATTTAGTGAATGTGAGTTGGCGATTTCAGCGAACTCTTCAATGAATTCGAATTTGAATTGGGAGTTTTGTGAAATGATTGGAGACAATGGCAGTGTTATGGTGATATGACCAAAATATCTTTCAACCTTAGGCAATGATGGCTTTTAACCGACGGTACAATCATCATAAAATTCATATACTTAATGTTTTTTATCCTTATTACTAAATTAAATGTTTGCATACCTTTACATTGATATTTATGACCTTTGTTTGCTCCTTTCTTCATTGCCTTCAAGTGATTTCAAGAATGAATTTGATCACTTCTTCAATTGCCCAATTGGTGGTTCCTATCAAACATCAACTGCAAAATTATGTTAAAGCTGCAAATTTCTTGCTATTCTGTAGCTATTTTATTTTTGAAAAGAAAAGAGTGGGATATAAAGAAAATGGGTTTAGAACATGTATGAGGAAAATTTAAGGTGTCAAAAATTGATTTTCACCTTATATTTTCTGTATAAACATGCCAAAAATTGTCGGTTTTCAAGTTTATGCATTTATTATTATTATTATTATTCCTTTAAGAAAGAAAAAGGCTTTTGGATATCAAGTTGGGGCAGAAGGAAAATCCTTCTTCGCCAACTTTAAATCAATATTATCTTGCAAATATTTGATAAATTCTTCCTTTTTCAATGGCTTATGATAGATTCTTAGTTGATGACCATTCACAAGAAAATTGGTCCTTTCTTCATCAATAGTTATGAACCTAACTGCACCATTATCAAAGATTGTTTCAATCTCATAGGGCCCAAGCCAATGAGTTTGAAATTTCCCTTAGAAATCTTTGAACTTTGAATCAAATAGTAATGCCCAATCCCCTCGCTGGAACTTTCTCTCTTTGATATATTTGTCATGCCATTTGGATCTATGTTGTTGAACTAGATTGGTCCTTTGGGATTGCATCTTGTCTTATCTCATCAAGTTAATTTAGTTGCTCCATTCTTTGTTTTTGTGCCTCTAAAAGATCAAGACCCAATTTGACTATTGTATTGAAAGTTTTGACTTGAAACTCAATAGGAAACATGACTTGCTTCCCATAAAAAAGCCCATAAGGAATATGCCATACAATATTTCTCCATGTGGTACAGTATGCCCATAAATCTTCTGGAATATTTTCTGCCCAATCTCTTCTATGCAGATGCATAGTTTTGGTGATAATTGCCTCAATGACTTTATTGGTGGACTCCACCTGTCCATTTGCTTGAGTATGATATGGAGTAGACTTCCGATGTTTGATTTTGTACTCCTCCATTATCTTTTGTACCAACTTGGATGTGAATTGAGTACCTGATTTGTTACAATTTCTCTTGGGACATCAAAACGAGTAAAGATATCCTCAAAAAGAAATGAAGCTACAACATTTTCAATATTAAAAGGAAGTGCTTTATCTTCTACCCATTTTGTAACATAATCAATGAAAACAAGAATGTACATTTTTTGTCTCAATGGTGGATTGATTGGACCAACAAAATCCAGAGCCAATTTTTCAGAAGGCTCAATAAGTACCTGAGGCTGTAGAGGCATCTCATTAGAAGGAACAAGTCTCCCCATCCTTTGACAACTATCACATCTCTTGAAATAATCCTTGGCATCCTTAAAAAGGGAAGGCCAATAGTATCCTAAGAGAAGGACTTTGTAGGAAGTTCTTTTGTCAACGAAGTGTCCTCCACATGGCTCATCATCACAAGATTTCAATATCTCTCGGATTTCATATTCTCTAACACACCTTCATATGATCAGATCTGGCCCTGTTTTATACAATTATTCATTTATCCATGAATAAGACGGACTAATTTGAATTACCTTCCTTTTTTTCTCGAGGGGACAAATATGATGGTAATTTCCTTATAGCCAAACAATTAGCAATATCCGCAAACCATGGAGATTTAGTAGATACTGCAAAAAGATATTCATGAGGAAAATTATCTTCTATAGGCATGTCATTATTATCATTTTGAATCCTTGATGAAAAGTCAGCATCTGTATTTTGTTTTCCAGGTTGATAAAAAATAGTAATGTTAAACTATTGTATCAAGAACAACCATCTAGTGATTCTGCCATTAGTGATTGGTTTATTCATTAAGTATATAATTGCAAAATGATTAGTATGTACAAAAGTTTCGTAGCCAGTAATACAATGTCTAAATTTATTGATAAAATGGACAACAACTAAAACCTCCTTTTCTGTTACATTATAAATTAACTCTGCAGGGGTCAAATTGTTACTGGTGTAATAAGTGGCATTAGGAGTTAAATCCTTTTGTCCTAGTACAACTCCTAAAGTTGTGTTTGAAGCATCAGTTGAAATGTGGAAAGGTAATTTCGAATTTGGTCCTCTAAGAATTGGTGCTTCAGAGATTTTCTCTTTTAATGTTTCAAAGGCCTTTTGGCAATTAGAATTCCAATTGAATTCACAGTCTTTTGTGAGTAGTTTAAAAAATGGAGATGCAATTTTTGTAAAGTTTTCTATGAATCTTCTATAATAACCAGTGAAACCAAGAAAACTTCTAACATCTTGTTGACATAATGGAATTGATAATTTAGAAATAACTTCTACTTTAGATGTGTCCACTCTAATTCCATCTCCTGAAATATGGTGTCCTAAAACAATTTCCTCAGTAAACATCATAAAACATTTTTCATGGCCTAATGATAGATTTTCTTCTTTACATCTAATGAGATTTTTTTCCAATTTTTTAGGAGTTTCTTCAAAACAATTACCATAAACTATAAAATCATCCATATACACTTCCACACAATCATGAATTAGATCAGAAAAAATGCCTAATACTGCTCTTTGGAATGTTGCGGGTGCATTACATAATCCAAAAGGAAGTACTCAGTAAGAATAAGTTCCCCATGGGAAGGTAAAGGTAGTTTTATCTTGGTCTTTTGGGGCTACTTGGATTTGATTATACCCACTAAAACCATCTAAGAATGAAAAATATTTATTTCCTGCCAATGTATCTAAAACATGATCTATGAAAGGAAGTGGAAATTGATATTTTAAAATGGCTTTATTCAATTCCCTATACTCAATTCATACTCTCCATTTTCCATTCTTCTTAGGAACAATTACTAAGGGTGAAACCCATTGACTATCTGATATTGGATAGATGAAATTGACATTCAACAGTTTTTGTAGTTCTTCCTTCACAATTTCCGTTAGATTTGGGTTCATTCTTCTTTGAGGTTGTCGAATTGGTTTGGAATTTTCTTCAATGTAGATATGATGTATACAAGTATTAGGATCAATTCCCTTCATGTCAGTATATTCCCATGCGTAAGTAGAGGAATGTTCTTGTAACATATTTATTAATTCTTTCTTTTGAAATTATCCCAAATTATTGTTGGTATTCAAAGTTTTTCCTTGAAAGATTTTAATTGTAGAATTGCCAAATTTTTCCATAGAATGCAAGGATAGTTGTCGAGATGATAAATATTCAATGTTTCATTGTTCTTGAAAACTCTGACTAGATTCACAATATGATGAAGGTTCATTATTTTCTATTAAATTCAAAATTTGATCTTCCTCATCTACTTGTGAAGTAGAAAATATTGGTTTTATATCAATGTCATCATCTATCCATTCTTCATTTTCAACCTCTATTGTTGTTTTTGCAGGTGGATACAATATGAATTTGTTTGTTGAGCTCCCATCAGAAATGAACATATCACCATATCTACAACTTATAAAAGCATCAGCTGTAGCTAGCCATGGTCTTCCTAGAATCAATGGATGTCCTCCTAAGTTATTCTTGGGTGTTAAAATCATAGAATCGACACGATATTCCCAAGAATCTAAGGATACATATATATCTTCTAATACACCATCAGGTTTGATTACAAATCTATCTGCCAATTGTAACAGTGCAGGTGTATATTGAAGATTAGAAAGTTTTAATTGATTCATAGTTTGTTTACTTGTGAAGTTTATAGTTGTTCCTATATCAATTAATGTATTTTGGATCTCTACACCATTGATATGTGTTTTCATAATGGGACTTCCTGGATCAAGATATTTCTGAATTGTTGTCTTACCCATCATGATATCTGCAATCTTTCCAACAAGTTGGATTCTTTTGATTTATTTTCTTTTTCTTCTTGGTCTTTTTATGCTCAATTCCCTAATTGTATTTACGAAAATTGGTATTTCCTTAATGGCTTGTAGCAAAGGAATATTTATGCAAACATTCTTTAGTTCATCTAACATGTCATAATCAGGTAATAAAATATGTTTTTCTACCCCTTCATCAATTTTTAAATTCTCAGGAAAAGGTGGTTTTGAAACAGATACTGAAGGTTGTTCTATAATAGGAGTTAAGTTATTTGAATGTGTTGGAGTAACTTGTTTTTGAGCTTTTTCTTTTTCATTAAGAGACTTCTCTTCTTCATAGATCTTTTCTTTTTCACTTTCTTGAATAACAACTGACGGGGACTTATTTTCTAATATTACACCAGATCTAAGTTGAACATTGTTTAAATCTAGTGGAGTTATCATGTAAGTTTGAAAATTTTGTCCTTCCATATTGTAAGTAGGTTGTGAGTTTTTATTATTGTTCGGATTTTGGAGTGGTTGGGCAAGCAATGGTTTGGTCTTTGAGGAAATGGTAATGAAAGTTATGGATTCAAATTGTGAGGTTGAGTTTGTTGAACGGGTTGAGGATAATATCGTGGAGGAAAAGTAAGATATAATTGTTGAAACTATGGAAATTGAGGATATTTAGGGTACTTTCCATAAGTATTTTTCCATCCTTGTGACCAAGGTTGTGGCTAAGATTTTCAAGGCATTGGGGCAGTCCAATTACTTTGTGATGATTGTGAAAATGGTTGAGTGTTAAAGCCTTGAGCTGTATTTGGTTGTGGATTCTACCAAGGTCTTTTAGCAATAAAACAAAGAAGATCTACCTGATTTGGTACTCCTTCTTCTTGATAGAAATCTTTAAGACCTGGTATTGAGGGACATTCTTTTGTATCATGATTTTACGCACATATAACAAAAGTTTCTACACTCTTTAAATGAAGAGGACATTCTCTCAAGGCATGTTTCTTTCTGCACTTAGGGCAAAAAATGGATAATGCAGCGGTTTCAACTTTTTGCTTGTTTTGTATTTTAAGGGTGTCAATTTGTTCACTAAGACTCCCTAAAATATATGTTTTAAAATTATCAAGCAAATTTTCTAATTCTTCTCTACTTACTATCCCAACTGCAAATTTATTAATCCTTGATAAAAGTGGATCTCTTGGATTTTTCCTAGTTCTTGCTTTGCCTCTTGAAATGTGTATGCATAACTCACAAATTTCTCCTAGAGACAACTAAGAAATGTCTCCCTTACCCATTAGATTGAGAAGAGCTAACGCTAGGCAAAGCATAAGCATGACAGTTTCAGAATAAGTCCTGACCAAAGTTACTCAACTTCCGGCGGAAGGGGTGAAATGGGAAGACAAATGCATCCTTTATACAATGCAATTGAAGCCTTCCAGGACCCAGGTGAGTGGCTGGTACGAATGGGGAAAGAAATTCATCATTTGGCGTTGCAGCAAT